>JABWTJ010000986.1:0-22574 GCA_016801875.1 Solanum sitiens
TATAATTTTTCATTACATCTTACCAACTATTTCGAGGGAGATTTTCTTAGAATTCTTACTAATACCTAAAATTTATCTATGACTCAAAATTTTTGTATGACAATTTTTTTTAAAAAACATATAGCACTATAAGATTTCAGAGAAACACTTTGCCTCAAGATAAAATGTTTTTGCCAATTATGTTTCGAAAATACAAATATTACCTAATTGTAGTATGTAAGCCTATTAAAATAGTTCATTCCCATGCGAAGCACAGGTAATTTGCCTAGTATGTATATAAAACAAACCTTATTGTCGCCTACGTGGCAGCTCCCCCATCCAGAAAACCCTTCCACTTTAAAATATTCCCTAAAATACCCTTCTTTATATGATCCCCACAACAGACGCCTCTTCAACCCAAATGATCCGCCGTTCAACTTTCTCTTTTTCCTTTTTGACCCAACGCCTCCTATCGTTCCGAAACATCCATTCATTCTGCCTTCTCCGAAAAAACACGCCTCATCGTTAACGGTTCCAAACTCTATATAAAATGCTACCTCCCTTCCATACACCCATTCTCCATCACTTCTTTCCATCTTTCCGATTACAATTACAAACATTATCATACTTTCTGGCAAAGAAATCTAAACATGGCCTATTCACTTCTTTCTGATTTGGATGCTACTCACGATGACTGGCTGATTAGAGTTCGAGTCTGCAGGCTATGGGAATTTATTAATTACAGGCGCAACCCAGACATGATAAGACTTGACATGATACTAATTGATGAAAAGGTAATGCATCATTCACATCTTTTGCTTCTAATGTTTAATCTGTTTATTAGGAACTGTATTTCACATTGACTTCTCTCAGGGAACATTGATGCACGCAATAATCTGGAAGAACCAAGTCCATAAGTTTCACGATAAGTTGAGTGAAGGATCTACAGTCATTATTAGAAACTTTAAAGTTTCCGAATTAAACGGTGACTACAGACCAGTACAGTCGAACTTTAAAATAACATTTTTGCGAAAAACTGCCATCCAAAAACTCCAGGATGATATTTTCCATATCCCTCAGAATGGTTTTCAGTTTATTTTACCAGAGATGATTCGCTCAAAGATCAACAACAACATTCTCCTATCAGGTATATTTATTCCTTTCATTTATGTTAGACGATGTGTGCACCGTATACAATGAATAATTCCCCTCCTTAACTTGTAGATGTTGTTGGATGCTTATGCGGAATCGGTGATGTAGAAAGTGTGGGTTCAAAATGGCAGAAGCGCGACATACACATTCTTACCGATCCATATTTTCTTATCTCATTTACGTTCATATTCATTCATCCCAAAATTGCAGCATTAAAATCATATTGATTCACTGTGTAATAAATTAGAGTTATCTTTTAGGGAGGACCTGACTATCAAAGCAAGGATAACTTTGTGGGAGGACCATGATGAATCAGTTTACCCCTATGTATATCCCAACCACTTTGGACCTTACATTATCATAGTCACTGCTACAACGGTAAAAGAATTCAGAGGTATCTACTTATTCTGAACATGCTGCAACATTTTAATAGTCACATGTCTATGACATTATGACAATTAAATGTTGTTTATTTCATAATACCTGAACTAACTTTTGCTACCACCGCTGCAAGTAAAATTTACGTCAATCTTAAAATGGACAACATCACCGCCTTGCTTCATAAGTTCTCAAAAAAGTCAGTTGATGTCGTAACTATCACGAGTGGAAACACAAGTAACGTTCCCATTGCACAAGCTATGTTTGAAAACAGGATGACTGTTGCAGAGTTATTAGACTCTGAATGGAGTTCTGACGTAGAGGTTAGTACCATAATAACCCTTCAGACCAAAATCACCATGCATTGAATCAACATGCTCCTCTTATTTATATTTGTTCTAATGTATATATATTTTTATTTATATATCCTCATTTTTAATATGGTAGGAATGTGTGGTTACCGCGCGCAGATCACTGCAATAGAGAACTTCTTTGATTGGTATTACATTTCATGTAACTTATGCAACAAGAAATTTGAATCTTCAAACAGTGTCTACACATGCCAGAAGTGCAACAAACAATGTGACTTACCATTGATTAGGTAAGCAACTAATAAACATTCAATTCACACCTTATATTTGAAGGAACACTAACGTTTGACACTCGCACAGGTTTAAGATCCACATTACGGTCAAGAAAAATGGTGGGAACACTACTTTGGTCCTGTTTAATGGGGTCACTGAAAAACATCTTGATACTTCTGCTCACAAGTTGATTAATCATTTGTCGAAAAGCGAGACTAATATACCGCCCCAAATTCAAAGTCTTTGCGGGGTGGATTTGATCTTCAAACTCAAATTGAGCAGTTTCAATTTGAAAGAAGGGCTGGAAAACTATACAGTCACAAAAGTTTATGTGCCAGATGCAGAATTAGAATTGCAGCACCGCATAAACAAAGACAAAAAGGTCAAGTTATACAGTGTGTTTGTTTTGTCGAATTTATACTCTCTTGATAGTAAATCATTCATCTTTTGTACCATCCATTCAACAGAAACCCTCCTTAATTATTGGAAAGTTTTTTACTGTACAGGGTAAAGAGAAATTTGAAGATTCAACTGAACAAACAGACTTCAATGTGAAAGGATCAAACACAGACTACTCTAAAGAACTTCCTGATGAAGGGGAGGCTTCCAGTTCCAAACAAAGAGTTTATTCAAGAAAGTTGAAGAAGAGAAGAAACTTATTTATAGCTGACAGTGAAAAGAGTGACGGTGACACCATAAAAAGGACAAAGTAGAGTCATTTTTATGCTAGGGAGCTTACCATTATTAGTTTGATCAAATAGTGAAACTTTTCATGTCCAACAGTGGCTATATGTAGTTGATGTCTGTTATGGTAGGTGATTATGTTTAGTCTACCGCCAAATAATCTTTCATTACTGAATGCACATTTCTATAAAAGTTGAGTTGTTTATATGTCATTTTCCGACACACATTTTTCTCCTTAAGTTATACGCTATAGCTACTTATCAGGGTGAGAATTAGTCGCTCAAGTTATGGTCTTTTGAAAATCCTCACCGACGAACATATTACACTTTGTTGGGAGTACTTACTGCATAATTAAACAACAAAATGCAATAATTAGAAAACTATTTTCAGAGAAATCAAACAAAGATACAGACTTCTTACAAAGGGGGTTAATTGCTCACTCAAGTATTGTCCTTTTTAAAAACTAAAACGACAAACATAACCAATAAAAACCACTCTACAATCCAAATAGTTCGTCTTTCATAAATACATCAAATTAACACGAATCTTTTACCATCTGATTAAAAATAAATCTATTTAAAAATTGATTCTATTTTGAGTTCAGTTGTTCATGGGATGATAGATACGTAGAGTAAACTTTAAGAATAGTAATGAATCCTATGAAATTGCCATAAAAATAGTTTTTGCAACAGAGTATACAAAATAACCTATTTGACAATCGCAAAATGCTCCACCACATAATCCCTACAACATCTCCAGAGTACTTAAAAATATCCAGGTCTACTACCCATGAATAACTATTATTCAATATATACAATCCATCGATTACATCGACTCACAATTGAAACAGATATAAAAGAATATCACTACAAAGGATACAAATGCACAATATACCAAACAAATAGTAATGAGGGAAAATAGTTGTGGTTCAACACCTAAAACGGAATGAATCTAATTGGTTGAAACAAAATAGAAAGAACCAACTACAAAAACAAAATGACATGACAACTGACTGCCTTAATGAACTACTAAACACCGCCGCACCGAAATGTTGTGTCCTTTTGCACACTTAATACACACCGATTGCAATTGGTATAAAATAGGAACTAACAGTTACTTTCTTCACAACGCAATTAAAATCACACCGCCGGACCGAAATGGTGTGTCCTTTCACACAGTTAATACACACCGCTTCCAATTGGTATAAAATAGGAACTAACATTTACTTTCTTCACAACACAATTAAAATCCAACCTTAATCAATTATTACGGTTGTAAGAAACTACTATCATCATTGTACAACTTTCTTTCCATTCCTCCGGCAACTACATCTGCTAATAAGAATCTATTGCGACACACTACTTACCAACATTAATACATAGGCTAATAAGAATTCTATTGCACTACACTGAAAAATCATTAGATGATATATTGCCCAGTAATCTTACCAACATAAATTAAAAAAACAAAATTCAGTATTACTAGATCATGGGGCCAGATATAATGGATTTGATAACCCACAGTATTAAGGCATTTTGTGGGTCTACAGATATTCCCACCGACATTCAGGAACTACACCAACTTCTACCTCAGTTAGAAAGAAATTACAGGAAGTCCAAATGAAGAGTAATACATTAACAACAACCTATAATACGCGGATGGAGGAATTAGTATATATCAGAAAATTACTGCAAAAGTATGCTCGCTTGAAGAGGAAGCTCACATTAGTTCAGAGAAAATACAAAGATCAACCACAGAAGCAAGAGGATTTGGTTGTACCTTTTGTCAAAAAAATGGCAAACGAGATGAAACTGACTAATATCAAAACTATACAACGGCAACAACAAATACATGGTACGGTCCAATTAACTCGAATATACCACCACAACCGACCCAATTTGTTTAATTGTATACCTATCAATTACACATGCACATTATCTGTTACTATGTGACCCCCTTCGCTTACATTACGTGAATGACCTGACGCGTCATGACACATAAAACAATAAACAGAGTAATATTATTGCTAGAAATTAAATGAACCTAATCTTTACTAACAAACAAATTCCCAGATGTACAATATTTAGTAACAACATTGTCAAAACTACTTTTCAGGGGGCCAACCTAAACAGTCCTATGATTCAGTTATGGAGGAATGTGAAGACGTATCAAATCCAAATCAGTTGCACAAAAGCAACAACCCAATCATTCACCAGAATACAAGTACATTTCCAAAACATATAACAGGACACATAATTACCTATGCACCTAACTCTGCATAAGGTTAGGAAATCCAATATTTGTGCATACAATACTTATACTCATTAGCTACAATCTTCTATGGCAGGTGCATACAAGAAAGCTTGGAATTTTGGGCCTCCAACCTACACCTGCCAATATTGCGGGGCAATTCTATGGTATGAAGGACGGACAATCAAAAGTACAAATACACGACAACCCAAATTTTCAATCGGTTGTATGGAAGCTCGTTTTCGTTAACCATTACTGACCCAACCACCACCCTACCTTCAATATCTTTTGGGAACTACATCCGGAAGAATAGGTGTACACTTTAGAAAAAATATCAGGGTATACAACTCCATGTTTGCATTTACATCTATGGGAGGTCGAGTGGACTAATCAATCAATCGTACAAAAGGTACTTATGTATTCAGAATCAGTGTACATAATTATCATCATATTTGCTCTCTCTTACCAAAAATTGGAAAAAACCCACAATTTGCACAACTATATATATATATATATATATATATATATATATATATGGGTGGGGGGTGATACGGACAATGAAATAGAATATCGAATCAACAGTCTAATGCATGAAGAAGTTCAAATAGACATTGTTCAAGGAATATCTGAAATGCTCGACGAGAATAATGTTTTGGTAAAATCATTTCGTATGGCAAGAGATAGGTATAGAGAACAACCACAAACAGAGTTTCACCTCCGTCTTCTATCAGAAAGGATCAACGACGGTCGGCAATACAATATACAAACGGCTTCAGAAGTAGCTGGATTGATCATTGGCGATCTTATAGGTGCTAACTTCCAGTGAGATGTTATTGTTGAACACCGCAAAAATGGGCTCCAAAGGATCACCGATTTACACCCAAGTTTCATGTCAATGACTTACCCATTAATACACCCATATGGTGAAGATGGAAATAGACTGGGAATACAATTGGTGTGTCAAAGCCAAAAAACTTACACATGCGAACACATGACGATGAGACAATATTATGGATACCGCATACAACAACAACTTAATGAGGGGCACACACTTATACAGGCTGGCACGCTACTGCAGCAGTACATTGTGGATGGTTATATGTCAATTGAAGAGGAGCGATTTAGATATATACAAAATGACCAACCAAAGCTTCGGGCTGATCTTTTTGGGGGCTTAATGGATTTTGTTGTACGTGGAGATTCCGATTGTTCACAGGTGGGGAAAACAATTATATTACCTTCGTCACACACTGGGGGACCTCGCTATAGGGCACAAAATTATCAGGATGCAATGGCTATATGTAGATAGGATGGATACCCGGATTTATTTCTAACCTTCACATGTAACCCAAAGTGGCCAGAAATAAATGCAATGTTGCACTTAATTGGTCAAGATGACGACGGTAGCCGGGTAGACATCATATGCAAAGTTTTCCAGATCAAGTTGGTCCAACTAATGCAACTTATTAAAAAGGATAAACCATTCGAGACAGTAATAACATGTAAGTTCTTTATATCAAATACTCTTACATACCTTAATACTTCAGCACACTATATGCATCATCTAAAAATGTATTAACGTATTACAATATAGCTTATTCGATCAATGCCAACTAAGACAAGGAAATATCCACCTTATAATAGCCAGATGCACCACCCAGTTTACAAGGACATTAACAAGGGTAATTCGTACAGAAAACTATACTACACACCAAATACATGATATACGTCAACATACAAGAAAAAACTATTAAAACTAATAGAAAAGGAAAAAAAGGTAATAAGTCATAGCTTACAGTTTCCCTAACAACAAATAAGTGGATCATCAATAAAATAAACAATACAGTACACAACAATTACGACCCAACAAAAGACATAACCAACAACTAATATCAAATAACCAATCATAATACACATTGATTGATGATATCCTTTGACTTATAACATTTAGTAAGATGAGATTGATGTTATACGTGAAATACTTTACTGTGGACTTTATATGAATGGGAAAAGAGAAATACTCCCTAAAAACAGAAGGAACTACAATATTAAATAGGAATTAAGTAGCTCCCACCATCCTAACCATAACCACATACTAATTATTATGCAGGTATATATAAAATTGTGTTCCATAAAAGAGGCCAGCCACATGCACACATATTGCTATTCCTTCATGAATCACAAAAAAATCCCACAGCAGAACATATTTACAGAGTAATATCCGCTGAAATACCTGACCTTGAAGAAGATCCAGATGGGTATAATGCAGTCAAGGACTTTATGATACACGGACCATGCGGAGAACTCAGTCCCCTCTGCCCATGTATGAGACAAGGTAAGTGCACAAAACATTTCCCTATGAAATACAATGACCAGAAAAATTTTGATTCGGATGGATTCCCTAATTATAGGAGACGGAACACAAGTATTGAAGTGAAGAAAAATGGAGTCAGTTTAGACAAGAGATATGTTGTTCCGTACAATAGGGACTTGCTTGTGCAATTTAATGCACACATAAATGTTGAAGTTTGCAACTACTCAAGGTCGGTGAAGTATCTATTCAAGTATGTTCATAAAGGGTCTGATAGAGCAACAACAATAATAGAATCAACAGATTCAACAAAAGACAACGATGAGATCAGAAAGTATCTAGATTGCAGATACATTTCAGCTACCGAAGCGTGTTGGAGGATGTTCCAATTTGACAAACATTACATACAACCAGCAGTTGAGTGATTACCATTCCCTTTACAAGGACAAAACACCATAATATTTGAAGAAACAAGGCGAGCTGAAAGCGTATTGAGCAGACCAGATATTGAAAAAACAAAATTTACTGAATGGTTTGAAGCAAACAAAGAACACCCCGATGCAAGAGATCTAACATATTTTGATTTCCTACGCGGTGGGTATGGAATGTAATACAAAAAATAGACTAGGAGGAATAAAGGTCGGGCAGTTGGTAGAATCTATTTTGCACATCCAGCAAGTGGAGAGAGTTTTTATCTGCGGATGCTCTTAAATTTTGTCAAAGGATGCACTTCATTTGAAAGAATAAGAAAAATTAATGGGGTAGATTATAAAACCTATCGAGAGGCTTGCTACGCATTAGGCTTATTAGATTACGACAAGGAGTGGAATGACTGCTTGCCAGAGGCTTCCCAATGGGCAAGTGGAAATGAATTGCGCAATCTATTTGTAACTATTCTTATTCACTGCCAAGTTTTGGATTCACGCAAGCTTTGGGAGAATAACTATAAAATCTTATCAGAAGATATCGCATCGATGCAGAGAGAGCGATTACATTTGAAAGATTTGCAACTAAGTGAAAAACAAATAGAAGCGTATTCCCTGTTAGAAATTAAGAACATGCTAATAAAACAGGGAAGAAGTTTGCGAGACATATGACAAAGGTGAACTCAAAATAATACATTAATGCGGAATGTGGGAAATCACCTGATTAATGAAGAGCTAGACTATGACAAAGGTGAACTCAAAATAATGCCCGAGAAATCATTTACAGTATTAAATAGTTGTCAATTACCGGCATATGAAGGAATAATATCATCCGTTGATAATGAAGAAGGCAAATTATTTTTTATACACGGACATGGTGGTCCAAGCAAGACATTTCTATGGAATACAATTATTTCAAAAATCAGATCAGAATCAAAAATAGTTCTACCAGTCGCCACTTTAGGTATAGCAGCTTTATTGTTGCCGAACGGCAGGACTGCTCATTCGCGCTCTCATATTCCTCTTGACGTCACACCTGAATCGACATGTGACATAAAACAAGGAAGCCAATTAGAGGAACTGCTAAAGAAAACATGTTTGATAATTTAGGATGAAGCTCCGATGGCAAACAAATATTGTTTTGAAGCCTTAGACAAGATCTTGAGGGACATTCTCCGAGATAGGTATGAAAATATTTGTGACAGGTCTTTTGAGGGACTAACAATTGTGTGTGGTGGTGATTTCAGACAAATCCTACCGGTAATTAAAAAAGAAACAAGAGCTGATATTGTTGATGCGTCACAAAACACTTTGCACCTGTGGCCCTACTTTTTAATTTATGAACTGAAGGAAAATATGCGACTTACTTTTGGCAGAGTGATAGGTTTTGAAGCTGACAGAATTACAACTTTTGATAGATGGTTATTGCAGATTGCAGATGGATCCGTTTATGCTGATAAAATGATGGAACTCATTAAGCTCCCGCCTGATGTATCCATTGCACCATCACACAATCAAGTAGAATCAATTGTAGATGCAGTATATCCATCCCTATTACAGAAGTACAACGACCCGGCATACTTTAAAGAAAGAGCCATACTAACACCAAAAAATGAAATGGTTCATGATCTAAATGATAAAATAATGAAAATGATACCAGAGGAAGGAAGAATCTATTACAGCTCTGAAAATGTGCGCAAAGCAAGTGTGGACACTAATGATGAAGATATATTGTAGCCCACAGAATTCCTTAATAACTTACGATTCTCAAGCATCCCTAACCATGACATACACTTAAAAGTAGGAAGTCCGGTTATGCTTCTTAGAAATCTCAAACAAACAGAAGGACTCTGCAACGGTACAAGATTAATGATCACACATCTAGGAAAATGGTCTGTAAGTGGAAACATCATATATGGTAAGAACATCGGCACTAGAGTCACAATACCCAGAATTATCATGTTTCCAAATGATTCAAAATGGTCATTCAAGCTTAATAGACGGCAACTACCTTTAGCAACCTGTTATGCCATGAAAATCAATAAAAGTCAAGGACAAACTCTTCAGAGAGTAGGAGTATATATTCCAAAACAGGTATTCACACATGGACAATTATATGTCGCAGCATCACGTGTAACAACAAGAGAAGGATAGAAATATTCAATGTAGACGAGGACAGTGAAGATCATACACACATTAAAAATATTGTTTACAGAGAAATCTTCTAGAATGTATATCCAAAACTTGTAGAGGGACAGGAGAGCGGTATTTATTAGCATGTACTGTTAATTGTAGATTTTCAAAATTATATGGCGGGAAAAGGCCACTGAACATAACCACATGTCACGTTGTTGACAACATAGTAAATCCAAAAAATGACGCATCCGTTGCAAATACATACATTGGAGGTCATCACTCACATAACGAATGGTCATAGGAATCTTACAAGGGACAATATGGAAACATATGAATATGAATCACATATAATGTAAGGACAATTGGATCTGTAGCTTACAATTGCACACAATAAGGATAGTATTGTTTGTGTTTCTATAGGCCAAACTTATTTAATATCAATGTAATTTAAAGTTGTATTATTATATCTAATCTGAATCCACAAGGTTTATTGTATCAACATAGGCTATCATTACCAATTTAAAATTAGAATAGTCACAATATAGACAAACAAAGAAAACACGATAACATAAACAGATGGATTAATCTCTAGGTGTACATTTTATAGGCCCCTCTTCTATTGGCCCCTCTTCTGTGAAAGCTAATTTAATAAATAATAAAGAATGTGGGAACTTAGAATATTTAAAAAACGAGCATAAAGGAAATACGGCGCAAATGATTAATAAAATGTTGAACAATTAGTAGGAAAAGATACATGGACAGAAAGAAATTATATATCGATAACAAATCACAGTTAACCTATGATCATGAGTGAGCTCATGAAAGAAAAATAACCCGCGCGAAGCACAGGCATTTTGCCTAGTGTGAGTATATATATATATATATATATATATATATATATATATATATGCCACTATAATTAACAATTCAAAATATTTTATGTGGAGAATAATACATATCTGATTTTTTGTAATGGGGAAACACCTAAATTCATACTGCATTCTCGACAAACATCCCCTTTTTCTTTTGATATCTTCCTCCTTATGCACTTATTGCAAACTGTTAAAAAAATATTAAACATAAATTAATCAAATTTCATTAAAAAAACATAAAACTAAAGAAATTTCTCATGTGATGAATTAAAAATAAAAATTCATTACATGACAAATTTCTTTATTTTTAATGGGTTTTTTCTATGAAATTTGATTAATGTTTAATATTTTTTACCAGTTTGCAGCAAATGAATAACGATTAAGATATCAGAAGAAATAAGGAATGTTTGTCCAGAATGCAATATGGATTTAGGTATTGCCCCCTTTCAGAAAATTAGGTATATATTTTTCTCCTCTTAAAATATTTTGAATTGTTAGTTATAGTGAGAGTATATTGTTTTTAGCTTCCACCAAGTAAGTTTTATTGAAAAAGCATACAAATTGTATTCATAAAGTGGAACAAATAAAGTTATATACTTCTTTTGTCTCTTTTTACTGTGGATGAGTTACTATTTGAGTCAAATAATATTTTCTTTTAACTATAGTTTTATCTCAAAAAAATCAAACATTTTAAATCATTCGCTATATTGACTTACAATATTTTTCATGTAATTTTCAAAAATGTATTTTTATTTTTAACAATATGAACGATTTGTACCTGCGCTAATTAAAACCATAATGTGGCAAGAAGTAGTACAAAAGCACAACTAGTTTTATATGGCCTTGACAAGAGTACTTATGCACTACGATGGTAGAGGTTTATCTATCATTCTAATTTTAAGGATTCTTAATTCTAAAAGAAAACAAATTAGCTTATTAAGTTACGGATACATTGTTTATACTCCCTCCGCACCATTTTGTGTTAAAATGTTAATCTTTTTGGTGTGCAACAATATTTTACGAAAATGTTGATTCATTAGCAATGTTTTTTGGAGTACTTTTCGTGTAGTCTTTAAATCTATAAACATTTCATTTTTATAAATTTAAAGATTTTATATCCAAATTCATAGTTTCAATCCTAATAATTTCACATCTTATAAGTAAATTTCAAATACAAGTACAAAATTTTGACTCTAAGCTATGTTGAACCAATAAGAAGAACTGTAATTGGTTTCCTTATTTATATATATATATATATATATATATATATATATATATATATATATATATATATATATATATATATATATATATATATAAAGGAACTGAACAAAAGTTCCTTATAATGATTAATTTTAATGCCAGTTCACCAAATGTAAGGGGTTAGACACATATTCTCACTTAAAAGAGGAGAATTAATTGAGCTTGGACTAATAGAAAAATTCAAAAAAAAAAGTTAGCTCCTAAGGATATTCATATTAATTATATTGCTGACATGCTCATTGATAATTCACCATCCCCTCCTCCTCCGTCTCCTTTGTTGTTTCTACAAACTCAAGGAGAAATGAGGATTCAATTTCTTCCACAGTAAATACTACACCACTTGTTGTTGGTGATCAAGTTCCGAATGAACACACTCTTCCTCTACCTCTATCTCTACCTCTTCACCATCCAGTACTACTCGATATGATGTATTCATTCGAAACTTGATCATAATCAACAAGTAGTATATCATTTACGATGGAAGAAATTGATTTCTCCATTCTCCTTAAACTTGTAGCAGCAACAACAACAGGAGGAGAAGGATACGATAGTGGAGTATCAATGAGCATGTCAGGACTTTTATTCACACAATATCCTTACGAATGAATTTTTTGGATTCGCCTTTTTTGAATTTTTCAATTAGTCCACGCTCAGTAAATTATCTTACACTTGGTGATCAGGCCTAAAAACTAAGCATTATACGAAGTTGTATCAATTATTTTTCACACACATTTATTTGTACTATGAAAGAAATTACAGTTTTGTCTAATTATTCGACATAAACCTAGAGTCAAAATGTTGTACTTGTATTTGAAAATTTTAATTGTTATATGTACTTTCTTTATCTTGAATTACGTGAAAAGGTATGGAATACGAAGATTAAAACATATTAGTTTGACTAGGAATTTGAGCATAAATTCTTCAACATTTTAAAGTAAAAATGTCTACACAAAAAGTGCTACAAATCAACATAGAGAATAAATTAAAATATTTTATAAAAGAAGTTGTTTGATTCCTCAAATAATAACACTTTAACATAATAGGCTGAACATAGTATAAATAATTAATCCATATAACATGAACCAAACGGAAAAATAAAGTCAATATCAAACGACAATGGTCATTTTTACATTTTAAAAAAGAGTGGTGTGTGGGTCAATTTTGATAAAACCTTAACTTCTTTTACTAAGTACATGCTATTTTTCATTAACATATGAATAATAAGAACTCTAATCACCATAAACATTTAGAATAATAATCTATGGTTGCATTAGAAGTGTATTTTTGTTCTTATAATTTAAGCCTATAGTTAACATAAGAAAGTCAAAATACGTAATTTCACTATTAATTTGAGTTCAAATTCTTCAAATCTTTTTTTTAAAATTAATTAAATATTTAAAATATATTGTAAGTCAAGATAAAGAATTATTCAAAAGTAAATTATGAAAACTACAATCAAAGAAAAAAATTGTTTGACTCTCTAAACAATAATACATTCACTTAAAATAGGACGAAGGAACAATATGACTATCTCTGTTCTACCTTATTTGATACAATTTTGGTGTATTTTCAAATAAAATTTACTTATTAGAAGACAATAAAAAAATTAGAATTAGAGGACATACCTGATTTTTTGCGAGGGGGCAATACCTAAATTTGTATTGTATTTTTAACAAACTTGCACTTTCTCTTCTTTTACCTTCCTCATTATGCAATAATTGAAAACTATAAGAAAAATATTAAACATAAATAAATTAGATTCTATTAAAAAAATTGATATAAAATAATTATTTTTTTCACCAAAATATAATATATAATGAATTAACAAATCAAAAGTGAAAAGAAAAAAAAGAGAAAAATGTTGAACCATATTGCAAAACTCCCCTCTTTTAATCATAAAATCCCAAATTAATAATACATAAAAATATAGTAGTGTTAATGACTAGGGACAAATGAAATAAATTGATCACCATCGCGCTCCATTTTTCGCAAAATATGTTTTAATCACGACCTAACAACACTTTTGGGACTTGTAAATATTTTGAGGAGTCGCCACCTAAAGAATTGATGTGCGTTAGGTCATTTATCTAACCTAAGTAAATCTAACTAAGTTCAACGAACCAGAGATCAGGGTAAGGGTTCAAATTACCTCGAGGGGAAGGTGTTAGGCATCCCTCAAGGTCTACAAATGTGGATCCCGATCGTATCTCATGCAACTTATGTGGGGGGTTAAAAGTAGCAAGTACGGTCACTTCATTTAGGTTATTCAATTTAAACATGTCAGCTAGGTGATGAATAATATTAATCACTTCATTATTTTAATTAATTGTTTAAGCATGCGAGACTAGATGATAACATAATGTAAAACAAAACAAATACTAAGCAAATAATAAAGGAAAAAGCGAGGTGACAGATATTACACAATTTAATAGTCAAGTGCAAAATTTTATTTTATATAGTAAACCACCCCAAATAAATATAATTACAACACATAAAAGGGGAAAGGGGAAGGGAGACTCTAAAAGACTTTACGGATCAACGATCGACTTCTATATAGGAAAAGACAAAACATATGTTTGTTGTTTACGGCTCGAGGCAATGTCATCATCTCTATAGGGCCTAAAGCACCCCTACCCCACAACCGCATGCATAACGTCCTAAAAGGTGCCTAGCGCCCCCGCTTAATTTCTGAGAGGCATTGGACTACTATTTAAGGAGGTTATAGACTGAATGAAAAGAGTATGCTCCTAATAGGGCCCCTAGACACCAAGTCAAACAAATAGGATGAGCATTTAACACATAAATCTCACATTGACCTCTAAATTTTATTAAACATGCTTTCAAACACATATAGTTGTGAAGGTCTCATGCTAGGTATGTGTGCAAAAAAAAAATATAATAATAAAGACTAAATAACAAGTAATAAAATAATATTAACAAGCAGAACATTACAAGGGTCAATGCTGATTTTAAGTGGCAAAACATTATTCAAAATGCAGAATTTATTTATTAACATTTTTGAACAGGGCAGATGAGTATGCAGAGAAAGATTTGACATCTTATTTTATGTGGCAAGAATTTAAAAGTAGCAGATTTATAGTAAAGGATTAATTTATTTTCAGATTGGAGGACAGTTTATTTACCAAGCAAACTAGCATGTAGGAGAGAAAAATGAGTTACTAATTTTTATCTTTTTAATAAAATGTCATGGCATGGTGACAGAAAATGCATAAGAATAGCTCAGTTATTTAACATGCTAGCAAATAATTGATTTATTTTAAGTGACAAAAAATAATTGTAATACAGAATTAGTTTTGGACAACAAATACCCAGAGAATTGTCATAATTTTTGAACATGCTGAAAATTACTTGATAATACCTAAGAAAATAATTCTAAATGATTGAAATGTCACACATATTGCATAATACCTACATCCATGATTACTAATAAATTTGCATGTTAGAAAATTTTTAACCATAACTATAACATATGAGAATGAGTTAACATGCCAATATTAATATGGAACACATATAGACATGATTTATTTTGTAGATAGCATTAAAGACAATATGCTGATTTTTATATCCCAAATTATGCCCTAAAATGAGTTACCAAAATTAATTATTCCATCCTAAACAAGATCTCTAAACAGAGTAACATGCACGCACATTCCGACACTTAAAGGGCATAACCAAAGGGAGGCTCGAACAAAGAGTCAAAATTTATGCAACATTAGGTCGTAGATGCATGGAATCAAATATTATTTATAAACAAATATTTATTACATTTTTCTCATATAGGGAACATTAATTAAACCTACTGGATATTACATAAGAAAAATACAAACAAATGGTTGATTTTAGATGATTATTTCAGAGATATTATAATATTTTTGCATTCTTCAAGTAATTTATACATCGGAAGATTTTATAGCAATCACACCTAATAAAATAAATGAGAAACAATTAGCACGTAATTTCCCTTCCCCTTGAAAGATCCCTAACATTTCATATATAATAGAGAGTTACAGTTATACACATAACACAACACAAAGTAAAGAACAAATGAGCAAAATATACAACATTAAAATAAACAATATAGCTCCGTTAGGAATTATCTTCTACATTTTGAACTCTAAGTTCATAACATGCTAGAAGGGATAATGTAAACACACACATATATTCGCAAAATAATCATAACATAAAATTCACACACACACATAAGAAATCAAAACAAATAGAGAATAACCATAGACATTATCTCACATAGAGATAGGAAGAGCGCAAAATAACTCGACAGCTTCCTTTTATTCATTCTAACACACAACAACATTCGACTTCATAATGCAAGATGAAATTTAAACTAATGGAGGAACAACTAACCAGTTAAAGCAGAAATATTTATCAGCAATGAAGACAAACTCAATCAACTATTTTACCCGAACACAACAGAACCTATTTGAGAGCCCTCTTACAGTTCACAAGACTTTTGTTTTTATTCTTTTCTTTAGAGTGGAGAGAGTTTTTGATAATTGCTAAGCGTAAGCCTCTAAGTCTTTTTCTGATTGTTAAAGCCTATCATAATTAGAATAAGGGCATCTCTTTATATAGTGGAGAAGAGGACATGTATTATATAGCAAGAAATTACTTAGGATCAATCACATATTATGTTTGACTCAATCAAATATAGTTTTACTAAAACATAACAAGTGAGAATCAATTCAACTTCAATGAAGGAAATTATGATCAATTAATATTAATAAATAAAATAATAAACAAAATTTACCTTGCCCAAGAAATACGAAATCTGTCCGGATTAGCACAATACCATAAAAATATCCTTAGTATCAATTAATCAATTTCAAGCAAGGATATAATAATAATATTAAAGGAAGAAAACACAAGTCAAGAAGTATTTACACATTCTTAATATAATATATTCACAACAAGAAATGAGAAATATGTCGAGGATCAATCTAAACTCAAGTAGCAATCCAAATTATCCTACAAAATTATTACCACTACTACAAGTAAAATTTCATCAATTAAAGGGATTAAATGACGTTATTGGAGTTAATAAACAATAGGTACATCTCATCAAGATAATCAGTGATTTCATAATCAAACTTATCAACTTTAATCAAGAATCGACAATCAAGGTATTGTTAAAAATATAAGAGAAAACATCCACACAATATTCTTGTGAAGCATACAATGAGCTAAGCGATAAAGACCAGCAAGCACACGAAGGACACTATATTTCAACTTTCTATCACACATAAACAGATTGTAAAATCTCAAAGACACAACTAGTAGTTCAATTTTAGGAGTAAGAGAACTTCTACACCAAACATGCATTGAACATTCATCCTATTGCATAAAAGAAAAAGAGTAGAATATCTAAGATGACATAATGATTTTAAAAGAAATGTACCGGGACGGATCGATTAAATATCCGTCTTTTGATCAGTTTGAAACATTCAAAAGCTTCGCCTGAGTTCGCCTTGTTCACTGGTTCGGAGCTATTGTCCTGAAATGAGAGAGGGGTGAGGAGGCAGGTGACTGGGTGCCGCTACTGGCGTCATTTGGTTGCAAGCTTTGCCTGAGCACGCAGTCCGGAGGTTGTCTGGTCACTGCTGTTCTTCCCTGGCTGGCTGCTAATTTTGTGGGGGAGAAGGTTGCTGCTGTTGTTGTTTATGTTTCGCCGGCTAGTTGCATTGTTTCCGCCGGCTGGAGCTTCTGGCACTACTTCCATCAGCGGAGTCGCTTGGTTGCTACTGTTTCGTTGCTTATATGTCTGGTTGCTTTCGTTTGCCACACCAGAGAAAGGAGAGGAGATAAACAGTGGCAGCCAGCGGCTGCTGGAGTCGCTGGAGCTGCTGTTTTCCTCGCCTGGGTGTTGTCCATTGCCGGAAGGAGAGACAAGGGAGGAAAGAGGAAAAGAGGCAAGGGTGAGAGAGAGAGTCATCGGTGGAGAGTAAAGGCCGTAGAGATGGCGGCTAGAGAGGGAGGCGAGGAAGAGTGGAAAAATGGAATAGTCAGGGTTTAGGTCTTTTGATATCAAAAAAGGAAAGAAAGGATGGGTGAATCTGAACCGTTAATTATTAAAGAGATGAACCGTTAATTATTAAAGAGATGAGGGGCTGAGATTCAATATCAAAAGATGGATGCTGTCACGACCCAAAATCAAGCCGCGAGTGGCACCCACACTTATCCTACTATGTGAGCGAACCAACCAATCTAAAACCCCAACATATTGAACAAAAATACAAAGCGGAAGACTTAAAACTCATTAACGAAATCAATTAAAAATCAATATCACAAAGAACCATCTATCCTCAAGTTACAAATCTAGAAGTATCTAAGAAGCTAAAATAAATAAAAGGCTAGTCCATGCCGGAAGTTCAAGGCATCAAGACATTGAAGAGAAGATCCAGTCCAAGCTAGAAGCATTAGCTCACCCTGAAATCCGGTGTAGTGACGACTGGCTAGAAGTGCTGCTGAGTTGAAGACGACGGTACGTTTGCTGCATTCCCCAAATAAAAAAGAAAGAAACAACAAGTAGGGGGTCAGTACAAAACACAAGTACTGAGTAGGTATCATCGGCCAACTCAAAATAGAAAACAGTATATATCAGTTCATATCATAAATCAAACTACAATACTCAACATGTAGCAACAAGTACTATAATCATCAATAAGTACTACCAAGTTCATCCATGAGGACTCAAGCCTCAATACCACACTCATTTGGGAATTAGGTTTCATTACATTGAGTATATTAACATCTCTCAAGATTCATTATCTTTCTTCCTCTTGTGTCGGTACGTGACACTGCCGATCCCCTACTACTAGGTGTCAGTACGTGACACTCCGATCCCCTAATTCTACGTGTCGGTTCGTGACACCCGATCCCCTAATACTATGTGTCGGTACGTGACACTCCGATCCCCTAATTCTACGTGTCGGTTCGTGACACCCGATCCCCCTAACGTAACTCTATGGTTCGTGACACCCGATCCCCTAATACTATGTGTCGGTACGTGACACTCCGATCCCCTAATTCTATGTGTCGGAACGTGACACTCCGATCCACTAACATCATTCTATCAATTCATCAAGCGTTCTCTTATACCAAGGCATCATCAATCTCATTACTTTAGTTCATCAAGCCTTCTTTCATACCAAGGCATCATCAATCTCATTACTTTAGTTCATCAAGCCTTCTTTCATACCAAGGCATCATCAATAACAAGGTGAATTAGGGTTTCTTCAAGATTTTGGATTTAAAAGCTTCATTATGCTTATTTTATCACAATCACATAATCACATTCATGCAAGCATACAAATAAGCATATAGAAGGGTTTACAATACTACCAATACATATCATTCGCTATTAAGAGTTTACTATGAATAGTATCAAAAACCATAACCTACCTTCACCGAGGATTCGTGATCAAGCAAGCAATCTCTCAAAGCTTTTTGTTTCCTCTTCGTTTGTCTCTCTCTATCGATCGTTCCTCTCTCTCCTTGTTCTTTCTATTTTTCTTCTTCAAAACCCTCTTTCTTTTCCCTAATTAGCATATAATTAAGTATAAAAGATGAGGAATTAACCCACTAAGTAACTCAAGGTTATCTCCTTTACACCCCCAAGAATTTGAGTTATTAATATTAACCCACGAAATTCATAATTATAGCAGGAATAGTCCAAAACGCCCCTTTAAATCTTACCCAGAAATCCAACCCAGACTGGGATTACGCAACCTGTGACGGCCCGTCGTGCCTGCGACGGTCCGTCCTGTAGGTTCGTCACAACCTTCAGAGACTCAATTTCCTTGATGAGTCTTAGACGGTCCGTCGTGACTACGACGGTCCGTCCTGCACTTCCGTCACGACGGACAAAGAATTGCTCCCAGTACCCAATTCTCAAGAGTTAAAGTGTTTTGAAACGGAACCTCACAACGGTCCATCGTGTCTGTGACGGTCCATCGTGCAGGTCCGTCACAGAGTTCAGAGAGTCGATTTCAGCACTCAAATATAAGAAATCCAAGTGTTTTGGAATGAGACACCCTCGACGGTCCGTCGTACTCATGACGGTCCGTCGTGGGATACGTCGTCTCAGACAGTTTTTCCAGAAATAAAATCTGCTGCTCAAAACGACTAAGCTGGTCGTTACAGATGCTTTAGATTGTAAGATGAAATCTCAAAATCACATTGGATTGGATTTGAGTGGCCAAAATTGCAATAAAAATTTTCTAGAGTTGGAACGGAAGAGTGGATATAATTGAAATACACTTGGAATTGAATAGACTATAATTGAAAGAAATTAGAATAGAATAAAATAAGATTAAAATAATTTTGGGGAAAATTGAAGATATTATATCCAATTAAAATACTATATATATTATAATGTTTCTTTATATAATTAAACTCACTTAAATTTTTAAACATTTTAGTAAAATAATTATTTCAAAATTTATTAATAATTCTAAAATATTTCAATAATAATTTTTTATAAAGTATGCATACTAAAATATATATTTTTGGACAAAATCAACTAACATTTAAAACTCAAAATATATTTTAAAAAATATGTATTTAATCGAATAACATTTTTGAAATAGTTAAAGTTCAAAATTGGGTGTCAACAATCATACAATATTGACATACAAATTAAATAAAAAATTTGAATCGAAACTAATAATGACCCCCCCCCCCCAATGTTACATTCTAATTAATCTTTCTAAAAAAATTTGGAAAGAATGAAAAAGAAAATCAAAATTCTAGAATGTGAAATTACAACAACTTATTTATCAAAATCACCGTTTTCTTTTTAGAAAAAGGAAACCCAAAAATTACAAAAAAGTACCTTCATCAGTAGTCTCACAAAGTAAGTTTGAAGATACCGACCGCAGAGTTCAGAGAGTCGATTTCAGCACTCAAATATAAGAATTCCAAGTGTTTTGGAACGAGACACCCTCAACGGTCCGTCGTACTCATGACGGTCCGTCGTGGGATACGTCGTCTCAGACAGTTTTTCCAGAAATAAAATCTGCTGCTCAAAACGACTAAGCAGGTCATTACAATAGATACCAATTTACCCATCGTTCGCCCTCGAATGATCTAAAGAAGAAAAACAAGGACGAGAACGAGTACCTGAATCTGGGAACAGGTGTGGATATTTTTCTTGCATATCAGCCTCCTTCTCCCAGGTGGCCTCTTCAACTGGTCGATTCTTCCATTGAACTTTGATGGATGCAATCTCCCTTGATCTCAACTTGCGAATTTCTCTATCTAAAATAGCAACAGGTTCCTCCTCATAAGACAAATTTTCATCAAGCAGAACCGAATCCCAACGAATGATGTAGTTTCCATCCCCATGGTATCTTTTCAACATAGACACATGAAATACCGGATGCACTCCTGACAGCCCTGGAGGCAAGGCTAATTCATAAGCCACCTCCCCTACTCGCTTAAGTACTTCAAATGGTCCAATATACCTTGGACTTAGCTTACCCCTTTTTCCAAACCGCATCACCCCTTTCATGGGTGAAACCTTCAGCAACACTTGTTCACCCTCCATGAACTCCAAATCTCTAACCTTTCGATCTGCATATTCCTTTTGCCTACTTTGAGCTGCTAAAAGCTTTTCTTGAATAGATTTCACCTTCTCCAATGAATCCCTCAACAGATCAGTACCCCAAGGTCTAACTTCAAATGCGTCAAACCAACCAATGGGAGACCTACATCTCCTCCCATACAATGCTTCAAATGGGGCCATGTCAATACTGGAGTGATAGCTATTATTGTATGAAAACTCCGCTAAGGGTAAGAAGTTATCCCAATGACCACCAAATTCAATCACACATGCGCGAAGCATATCCTCCAACACTTGAATCGTTCGCTCAGACTGACCATCGGTCTGAGGGTGAAATGCAGTACTAAGGTCCAACCTAGTACCTAATTCCGCGTGCAATGTTCTCCAGAACTTAGAAGTAAACTGCGTACCTCTATCTGATATAATGGAGAGTGGAACTCCATGCAATCGAACAATTTCTGAGATGTAGATTTTGGCTAACTTCTCTGCATTGTAGGTCACCTTGACCGGAATGAAGTGAGCAGACTTAGTTAATCTGTCCACAATTACCCAAATAGAGTCAAACTTACCCAATGTCTTTGGAAGACCAACCACGAAGTCCATTGCAATTCTCTCCCACTTCCATTCAGGAATGGGCATTTTCTGAAGTGTTCCTCCGGGCCTCTGGTGTTCATACTTTACTTGCTGGCAATTTGGACATTTGGCAACAAAATCAACAATGTCGCGCTTCATTCTACTCCACCAAAAGTGTTGCTTTAGGTCACGGTACATCTTGGTTGCACCAGGATGTATAGAATATCCGGAACTATGAGCCTCTGTAAGGATAGTGTGGATCAAATCATCAACATGAGGCACACATACCCTTCCCTTAATCCTCAAGACACCTTCCTCATCAATTATTGCCTCTTTAGACTCGCCTCGCAACACCGTATCCCGAATTCG
>JABWTJ010000986.1:32018-178696 GCA_016801875.1 Solanum sitiens
ACGTGACACTCCGATCCCCTAATTCTACGTGTCGGTTCGTGACACCCGATCCCCTAATACTATGTGTCGAAACGTGACACTCCGATCCACTAACATCATTCTATCAATTCATCAAGCGTTCTCTTATACCAAGGCATCATCAATCTCATTACTTTAGTTCATCAAGCCTTCTTTCATACCAAGGCATCATCAATCTCATTACTTTAGTTCATCAAGCCTTCTTTCATACCAAGGCATCATCAATAACAAGGTGAATTAGGGTTTCTTCAAGATTTTGGATTTAAAAGCTTCATTATGCTTATTTTATCACAATCACATAATCACATTCATGCAAGCATACAAATAAGCATATAGAAGGGTTTACAATACTACCAATACATATCATTCGCTATTAAGAGTTTACTACGAATAGTATCAAAAACCATAACCTACCTTCACCGAGGATTCGTGATCAAGCAAGCAATCTCTCAAGCTTTTTGTTTCCTCCTCTTCGGTTGTCCTCTCTATCGATCAGTTCCTGCTCGCTCCTTAGTGTCTTGCTATTTTTCTCTCTATCAACCGCCTCTTTCTTTTTCCCTAATTACATATAATTAAGTATAAAAGATGAGGAATAACCCACTAAGTAACCCTCAAGGTTATCTCCTTTCACCCCCAAGAATTTGAGTTATTATTAACCCACGAAATTCATAATTATAGCAGGAATAGTCCAAAACGCCCCTTTAAATCTTACCCAGAAATCCGACCCAGACTGGGATTACGCAACCTGTGACGGCCCGTCGTGCCTGCGACGGTCCGTCCTGCAGGTTCGTCACAACCTTCAGAGACTCAATTTCCTTGATGAGTCTTAGACGGTCCGTCGTGACTACGACGGTCCGTCCTGCACTTCCGTCACGACGGACAGAGAATTGCTCCCAGTACCCAATTCTCAAGAGTTAAAGTGTTTTGAAACGGAACCTCACAACGGTCCGTCGTGTCTGTGACGGTCCGTCTTGCAGGTCCATCACAGAGTTCAGAGAGTCGATTTCAGCACTCAAATATAAGAATTCCAAGTGTTTTGGAACGAGACACCCTCGACGGTCCGTCGTACTCATGACGGTCCGTCGTGGGATACGTCGTCTCAGACAGTTTTTCCAGAAATAAAATCTGCTGCTCAAAACGACTAAGCAGGTCGTTACAGATGCTTTAGATTGTAAGATGAAATCTCAAAATCACATTGGATTGGATTTGAGTGGCCAAAATTGCAATAAAAATTTTCTAGAGTTGGAACGGAAGAGTGGATATAATTGAAATACACTTGGAATTGAATAGACTATAATTGAAAGAAATCAGAATAGAATAAAATAAGATTAAAATAATTTTGGGGAAAATTGAAGATATTATATCCAATTAAAATACTATATATATTATAATGTTTCTTTATATAATTAAACTCACTTAAATTTTTAAACATTTTAGTAAAATAATTATTTCAAAATTTATTAATAATTCTAAAATATTTCAATAATAATTTTTTATAAAGTATGCATACTAAAATATATATTTTTGGACAAAATCAACTAACATTTAAAACTCAAAATATATTTCAAAAAATATGTATTTAATCGAATAACATTTTTGAAATAGTTAAAGTTCAAAATTGGGTGTCAACAATCATACAATATTGACATACAAATTAAATAAAAAATTTGAATCGAAACTAATAATGACCCCCCCCCCCAATGTTACATTCTAATTAATCTTTCTAAAAAAATTTGGAAAGAACGAAAAAGAAAATCAAAATTCTAGAATGTGAAATTACAACAACTTATTTATCAAAATCACCGTTTTCTTTTTAGAAAAAGGAAACCCAAAAATTACAAAAAAGTACCTTCATCAGTAGTCTCACAAAGTAAGTTTGAAGATACCGACCGCAGACGACACATATTGAAAATAGTTTCGATAACTCCTCCTTGATGAGCAAAAAAATAAACATAGAATAGAATGTAACAAAGAAAGGCAGGAGGCTTACTATCCCCTTGTTACACAATACCCTGTGAATACCCCGACTTAGATCTTTAATTCAAACCATAATACTCACCCTTTTTCTTAGGTGCAGGTGCACTAGCAGATGATGGAGCAGGACCCTTCTGTTTCTGTTGGAAGGATGACAAGTTGGCATTATTCTTATGTTGCCCGGATTGATTCCCTGTCTTAGCTCTCTTGTTCTTGTACTCTTCTTTGTCTCTAAGATATTCCTCCTCTACCTGATGCACACATATCATCAACCTTGAAATGTCCATTCCCCAAGAATCATTTGTGGCTCGCCCCTCTTTCTTTGAAAAGCGACCCAATCTAGCAACAAACAAACTCATTAAACTCCTCATGTTCTTAACAATTTATGGAGCATAACGAGATAATTGGGTGAATTTCAACCCATAGTCATGCACACTTAGAGAATCATGCTTAAGTGTGAGGAACTCACGTACGTTGGACTCTCTCAGTTCTCGGGGAAAGGAACGCCCCAAGAAGGCCTCCTCAAAACAATCCCAACTCGCAGGTGGTGCATATTCATCTATACCCTCTTTTAACTAATCAAACCAAGTTCTAGCAATTCCCTTGAGTTGATAATCAACTCTCTCAACTCTCTCTGTGCTAACAACATGCATCACCTTGAAAACCTTTTTTCAGTTTTTCAGTGAAGTTCTCTGGATCTTCAGTACTGCTCAAACCCGTGAAACTTGGGGGATTCATCCTTAAGAACTCACGAATCCTTGAAGTGGCAGCCTCTCCTATTCGAGCTCCTCTCTACTTCCATATTAGGTTAGTCACTATTTGTCTTAACAACCGAATAACCTCATGGAATTTAGCATTGGTGATTTTTCCTTTAGGTTGCACATTTTTTGTATTGGGTACCTATGGATCCTCAACGTTTCTCCTAGCAGGAAGACCTTTTACTTCTCTTCATGGAGGAATGATGATCTACAACACGCGCAAGAACGAATTATAGAGAAACTTTTGAGAGAGAAAATCTAATGCACGAAAAGTTATATGAAAGAAGTGAGAAATTCCAAAATGTGGTAGCCTCCTACTCATAGATGTGACACGCTTCAAACTGATGACTAAGACCCTACAGACACGCCTTCATAGACTCCATAAAACTCTTGAACTCTATGTTCTAATACAATGTTTTTCACTCTCCGAGCCTACACACTAGACGTGGCTGGAACTCAATTACCGTTGTTGGTCTCGAGCGAACCCTTGGTCTGGCCTACTTAGCTCAGCGAAAGGAAATAATCATAACTTAACTAAAAAGAATATCATAACTGAGAATGTTTGTAAAGCTGACACATCAAACTTAGCCAAAAGTTGTCAACTCAAATCATAACAAAAGGAATAGTAGTAAAAAGACTAGCATTAAACTGTCTATCTATGAAGCCTCTAAAACTATGATGGATGTTGGGACAGACCCCACAACATCCTAATAAAGAAAGTACTTAAAATCAATAAATGTGTCCTCCAAAATGTAAGGAAGCTCACCATTGACTCTGAGTGCTTAGTTGGATCAACCGGGCAATAGATGGTGCTGATCCTGGTTACATGTGTCTGCATCATGATACGATGCAGACCAACTGACATCAGTATATTGAATGTACAAGTATGTGAGTTGGAATGCTAAACAACATAGGCTACAAAAGAGTGTGGATCACATACCTTTTCTTTGCTCAACTCATGAATAACTAACTCATTTCCATATAAAGAAATTTAAAAAGAAGTGCAATAAAAAAAAATTTGTTTTAAAACATGTTGTAAACTCTAAAAGTATACAAGTATACAACTAACTCTATGATGTAAAAAAAGAAAATAAACTGATGTATATAAATAAATACATTTAACTTCTGCGGGAGTTTTTCTAACCGACAACCATCACTTAAGAGTTATAGTGATGATAAAACAATCTACCTCATGCTGCCAGCACATCCTATACCCAACTAAAGGTGTAAGACCGGAACTGTCTAATGGATCCACTAGTCTACTGTGCAAAGGGTTCATCTAAAAAGTATGATCCTTTTCCAGCCATGGTGGTTACTTGGTTTATGGGGGCAGTGAGTTTTCTGAACTCTCCCCCATATCGGTGCTCAATACTAATCCCAACATATACTGGCTCTTATGTTTTTAAAACATATTTATTCTGTGGTTTGAGATTAGTTCTCAAAATATACTTAGCTCAAGGGCTATTTTGGAAATCTTAGTTTCCCTGCTTGCTTCATTTAGAAAGCTATAGTTCTTTTCTGAAAATTTGTCCTAAGGCTCCTTGGAATCTCAGTTTCCATTCCCTTAAATGTGAAAACATTTTAATACTGCTTTTGGAATACTTAGTATATTGTTTTTGAAGAAAAGACTTCACTTTACACTGATCAGAATTTAACTTAAGTCTTAAACGAAGTTAACACGTTTGTGGAAGACTTATGAAAATCTCAAATGAACTTCATCTTATTCTTAGCTTTACTTCTTACTCAACCTGATCTTTAAGTCTTAAAACAAGTTTAAAGTATCTGTAATAGACTCTTGAAAGAACTCTAAGAACTTTCTAGACTTGGCTCTAAACTTTCCTTGAATTTGAAGTTATTGATTCAAGGTTGTAATTCATTTTTCTGGATGATTACTATATGTTTAGAATTCATTTAGAGTAGTGAGAATCAATAGAAAGTGTTATAACACTTTAGAAAAACTTAAACGGACGGAATATTGAAAACTTGTGAAAAACAACGTTTTGCCCGCGCCAGCCTCACTTGACTGAGGCACCATTCTGGCATGCTGCCCCATCCCTCCTGGCTCTATGGGGGCACGTCGCGCCACTTTTTCCTTAGGCAAAAATCAGCCAAAGTTTTCCTCCCATACTCTGACCTTAAATCCTTTTAATTCGATTATTTTTCTTAACTTCACTTTATATTAATGTACCCACATCATATATAGGAGGATCTAACCCAATTAATTCAAGAACAACACCTAAATCATTAAGAACAACTAAATATTAACTCATGTTCAAGAACAAGAACTATTAAAGAACAACATTCAAGAACATTCAAAATTCAATCTTTTTAAGATGAAATCATGCTTTGCACATGGGTGAGTGAGCCCAAAATTATGGAAGACTCACATACCTTTTTAGGGATCACCCCCGATGAAATCCACAAGTTATTATGAACTCGACGATCTGGTGTTCTTGGCGAAACCTTGATCTTCCTTTCTTCTGCTTCTTCTCTTCTCTTTTCTCCCAAGCCCTAAGCATAAATTGATTTTCCAAAATTGAATCAAGGCTTATTTTTACCCCTGATAAACTCATAATATGAATTAGGAAATAGATTGGTGAAAAGACTAGTTTGCAGATCCGGAATTGGAGTTTTCTAACTTTAACAACCCAACTTGCGATAGGAATATCTCCCTCACACGATATTGAAAATGCGCAAACTCCGCGGTTTTCGAAAGATCTCTCCAAGGGTTTTCCAACCATATAAAGAACTACCTCTAAATTATCTTGAGCTAGTAGTTATATCCGTTTGAAAATGGACAAAACTCACTTCTTAAATTTAGAAAAATTTCCAGATTTCCCCTTTTCTTTTCAAAATGAATATTTTTAGGTTTTTAGCTTATTCCTCACTACTTCGAGTTACGAGATGTTACATCTGTGGTCGGTATCTTCAAACTTACTTTGTGAGACTACTGATGAAGGTGTTTTTTGTATTTTTTCGGTTTCCTTTTTCTAAAAAGAAAATGATTATTTTGATAAATAAGTAGTTGTCATTTCACGATCTTGAATTTTTTTATTTTCTTTTTCACTCTTTCTAATATTTTTTAAAAGATTCATTAAAATATAACTTTTGGGGGGTTCATTATTATTTTCGATTAAACTTTGTATTTATTTGCTTATTTCATTTTTGTATGATTGTTGACACCCAATTTAAATCGACCTTTAACTATTTCAGAAATGTTATTCGATTAAATACTTAATTTTTAAAATGTTTTTCGAGTTTAAAATGTTAGTCGATTTTGTCCAAAAATATATATTTTGGTATGCATGCTTTATAAAAATTATTATTAAAATATTTTAGAATTATTAATAAATTTTGAATTTTACTGAAACGCTTAAAAATTTAAGTGAGTTTAATTATATAAAAAAACATTATAATATATATAGTATTTTAATTGGATATCATCTCTTTAATTTACCTCAAAATCCATTAAATCTTAGTCTATTCTATTCTTATTTCTTTCAATTATAGTCTATTCAATTCCAATGGTATTTCAATTATATCCACTTTTCCGTTCCAATTCTAGCTAATTTATATTGCAATTTTGGACATTCAAATCCAATCTAATGTGATTTTGAGATTTCATCTTATAATCTAGAGCATCGATCTTTTGATATTGAATCTCATCCCCTCATCTCTTTAATAATTAACGGTTCAGATTCATCCATCCTTTCTTTCTTTCTTGATATCAAAAGACCGAAACCCTGACTATTCAATTTTTTTACTCTTCCTCTCCTCCCTCTCTAGCCGCCCTCTCTTCCACCTTTTCTCTCCACCGATGACTCTCTCTCTCCCCCAAGACTTTTCTACTCTCTCCTACCGTCTCTCTCTTTCCGGCGATGGAAAGCAGCCAGGCGAGAAAAATAGCAGCTCTGGCGAGTCCAGCAGCCGCTGGCTGCCTCTACTTCTCGCCTTTCCTTTCTCCATTGTGGCAAACGAAAGCAACCAGCCGTAGCAGCAACAAAACAGCATAAACCAAGCGACTACGGTGATGTCAGGACCGCTAGGAGCTCCACCTGGCAGAAACAACACCACTAGCAGACGAAACGAAAACAAAAACAGCAGCAGCCATCTCCGGCACAAAATCAGCAGCCAGCCGGCGAAGAACAGCAGTGACCAGGAAACCTCCGGCCTGTGTTCTCCGTTGAAGCCAGCAACCAATTGGCACCAGCAGCGGCGTCGAGTCGCCTGCCTTCTCTCCCCTCTCTCATTTCCGAACAACAACTCCGAACCAGTGAACAAGGCGAATCTTTGGCGAATCTTTTAAAAGTATCAAACTGTTCAAAAGAGGGTTATTTTACCGATCCATCCGAGTACATTTCTTTTAAAATCATTATCTCATCTTTGCAATTTTATTCTTCTTTCTTATATGCATTGTGATGAAAGTTCTATGCATGTTTGGTGTAAAAGTTCTCTTAGTCCTAAAATTGAACAACTACTTATGACTTTCAGATTTTACAAACTATTTATGTGTGATACAAGGTTGAATTATAGTCTCCTTCATGTGCTTGATGCTCTTGATCACTTAGCTCATTGTTTACTTCACAAGAATATTGTATGAAAGTTTGCTCTTGTATTTTTAACAATACATTGATTGTTGATTCTTGGTAAAAATTGATAAGTTTGGTTATGAAATCACTGATGTCGCGCCCCGAGCTACCCCCGAGATGCGGACACAGGACCTAGGACCACAAGTGGTCCCAAGATAACCGTGCTGACATGATAATGAGCATACTAAGTAAAATAAGTGATGCGGAAGCTAATGTCACGACCCGGATTCTGGAATCTGGATCGCAACCGGCATCGTTGACCTCTCAGAGGTCGCAGACAAGCCTCATCTTGCATTCATCACATTCATCTAGTTAAATTTGCGGAAAATTTAAAACTTTTTATATGTATGAAGTATACATATACTTCATATAATTATTAACTAGATACATCATATACTAAGCTCAACATAAGAGAACAACCATGTAACATAAAGAATCAATTCGAAACTGAAGATGAATATATCATAAATAGTTTGCCAAACATGGCCTTATTACAAAGCTTCGAAATAAAGGTACGAAAGAAGCTCTAGGGACAACATCCACTAGCTATGTCTAAAACTAAGGCTAGACTAAATCTGTAGCATCCTTGAAATCATGAGGACCTACCAATTGGTTTGGAGAAACGTTCAAGTCCAAACCGTTGCAAGTGTCGTCAACCTGTCCTTTGTCCTGCACCTATAAAAATAGTAAATAGTAGGGGGTTAGTACACCACTTTTACTAAGTATGTCTGTATTCACACATACACATAAAGCTATGCATGATCAAGGAAAGCTCTTCCTAAGCAACATGCCATTTCTGGAAAGTCTAGTCATTAGACTTTCCTAATTCGTTAGTTGTGAATTGTGGTATGAAGATGATGTATTTTAATGCATTCAAAGCACACAATTCATTTTCTATATGATTACAAGACATTAGTATCATCAACATAATTTTAGAACATCTCTAGCGAAGATTTGAGATTTTGATCCTCTTAGGCCGAGAGCTCCTCTTTATACACTTAGATTATTTTTCAGCCTTTTTCTTCTTTTTGTTGTGTAGTTCTATAACTCCTTTAGTCCTATGTTTTACTTACAAGTGCAATGATTCATTGTAGTCCCATACCCACAATGAATCAAGTAAGTAATTCAAGAGATTAAGAAATTTGACTTAACTACAATTTGGGGCATGAATATATTTATAAGTCAATAGTTATTGACTATACTCATTCTTTAGTTGATTGCATAATGTGCATAGTTCTTGGGGCATATCATTAAAACTTATGTTCTTGCTTACTTTGGGCATGAATTCTTTATAAGCCAATTTTTATTGGCTAAATACATTAGTGGATCAATTTGGATAAGTATATTTGAACTCATTATTGGCTATGATCATTTTCATAATAAAAGAAGTCATTATAAGCCAATTTTATTTGGCTAACATCTTTTGTCAATTATATAAAGTCATCATAACCCAATTCATTTGGCTTTATCATTTTCATAACATGAGGATTCATTATTAGCTATGCCCTTTACTTATTGTAAACTTTATTGGACACGATTTCACTATCCTTACAACAAGTTATTTATTACATTTTATAAGCCATTCTCTATTGATTATGCCATTGATTTCATTACTTTTATGTTTTATAAGTATACATTTCATATACACGAGACCTTGGAATCGTTGATATAGCATTAAGACATCTCAAGTGAGGGCCCAACATATGGGACCTCAACTCGAGAGCCTTCTTTAGTAAACACAGAGTCTACTTCATTCGTTCATTCGTACTTCACATTATTCATTTCATTCATTCGTATGCTGATGTAAACACCAGCCATACCTAGGATGAAGTTTAAGACTCTCATCGGGATCATGAAGTGCAATGACCAAGAATGACCTAATGCCATTACTTGAATCTGATTTCACCTCCTGATTGTCTTGCACAAACACCTTTGGTATCGTTCATTTCTTTATCTTTCATACTTTGAGGAACTTTAACTTTAACCGACATAGATCATGTGAGCTCATGAAATCCGGTGTCTTCCCCACACCGAAAAGAGGTGGAGTCACTGGCCAAGGTGAAACCAAAACATGCTAGCGTATATAGGGAATTGAACCCAGCTAGGTCCCTATATTGGCAGTATAGGTTCAAAGACTAGGAGATATAAGGAGACCCATACCCGGCATGCCGGACAGTCTCATCATGTGAACCTCTGCCCTTCCCGAAGGAAGGCATCACCGCTCATAGCTAGCCTATCGGTGCTCAGTATAAAGTTCCATTACATTCAACTCATACATCATGGAATCTGACTTCTAGCATGAGGACATCATAGCTCATTAGATGATTTCTCATCTCATCATTAGTATTAAGTGTGAACTGTCCTTACACTTACATATAGAGTATGATTGAGACTTATTTATTCTTTTGATGACTTGTCATCCTTACTTTACATTGATGAAATGTGAATTGTCCTTACATATCATCCTTACTTTACATTGATGAATGTGAATTGTCCTTACATATCATCCTTACTTTACATTGACGAATGTGAATTGTCCTTACATATCATCCTTACTTTACATTGATGAATGTGAATTGTCCTTACATATCATCCTTAGGTGGTAATGAGACTAGTCTCACACATTCTAACACCTTCATTCGTGCGTATTCTTTTAACAAATTAGCTTTGGTGTAAGTAAGACTTGTCTCACTTCCTTTAACACCCCATTCTGGTCACTTACTTAATTTAGACCCCTTTAACTATGTTATAACTCACGTTACTTCTTTACTTTAGTGTAGTATATTCATATCATCGTTTATGGACGATGAGCACTTCATTCAATGAGTTTAATGAGTTCATATGTTATTCTTTTAGAGCATTTTGGGAGTTGTCCCAATGAGTGGCATGCCCTTGGTTATGGGTTCATTGAATTAGCTTAGAAGTGCTTATATTATCATTTGATATTCTAACTACATAAGATTGGCATATGATTAGTATTGGCCTCAACCTTTCAATATTAAACTACATAACCATTTTTGTTGGCATGTGCCAATTTTAAGTGTGTTCATATTTAATTTAATATGTATGAACCATTAGCCAATCTTTTAGTTATTTAACATAATATTATAGCAATTTACATGTATCACTTTTAGACAATGTATCGTTAGCCATTTTATTGGCATAAACAACTGGGCATAGATTTCATAACCATATTTGTTGTCATAAGCCAATTTTCATGTTCAACATGCTTAAGTTTTTATACATTATACCTTAGCCAATATTTTAGCTATTTAATATAATATTATAGCAATTTACATGTATCACTTTTAGACAATGTATCGTTAGCCATTTTATTGGCATAAACAATTGGGCATAGATTTCATAACCATATTTGTTGTCATAAGCCAATTTTCATGTTCAACATGCTTAAGTTTTTATACATTATACTTTAGCCAATCTTTTAGCTATTTAATATAATATTATAGCCAATTCCCTACAACTTGTTTGACAATGTAGTGTCAGCCAATTTATTGGCATAAGATTAGTATTGGCATAAGCAATTGGCTATAGGCTTCATAACTTCGTTGTTGGCATAAGCCAAAGTTATATTCATTCATGCTTACATTATTATACCTTTATTCATTAGCCAATTCAATTATTAATCATAACATTATAGCCATTTGCATGCATCCCTTTTGGACAATGTATTGTTAGCCATTTTATTGGCATAAGCCAACAATCACTCAAATTATGATTTCATGGAGATCTTTTTAGCCAACCTTATAACATAACTTTAGGCATAACGTTTTTAAACATCTTGGACAACATCATATTATCATTTGATGAATATATCATCTTCATAACGTCATATTAACAGCAAGCGTGCACAACAGACCGTAACATCTTCATACATAACATTTTCGGACATATCGTTAACATAGTATCATTCTTTTAATTCACGTAATAACACTTAGCATCAAACAAGTCTAATTAATAGGTTCATTCAATCATTATTAATCAAAAACCATACACATTAAGATCAGCCAGCACCACATACCAACAACATTATTTCTAACCTATTCAACATTGAAATTGTAACAAGGATACTAGGGAAAGGAGTTCGACGAGAACGGGAACAATCCTAGTTTTCAAGATCTTATGAATCATTCGAAGGAAAATACTCTTGGAGAAAGAATTCCAGGATATAAACCCATACCTTATGTAGAACTTAATTTACGGAGACCACCTTGAACGAAACCTTGAAGAAACCTTGAAATCGCCCTAGAGAAATCGATACATTTTCTGTTTTTCTTTTGTTCGTTTCTTGCTGTTTTTTGCGTCGCCTTTTCTATGAGTTTGAAAGTGATTCATATGTTTAAGAACTGATCTTGAATTATAAAACTTAGGTTTAATAAGTTAATTTAATAAACTAATTAACCAATTTCCAAAAAGCCCCTCCTAAGTTGACTAAATATAGGAGAACATAACACCTAGTCAAATCTGGAAATTGGTATTGACTATGGTTTTGGTCAACATTTTTGACTTTATAATAATTAATTAAATCCTTAATTTAATTAATTTAGGGACCTAGGGTAAGTACTAAAGTACCCCTAAGTCATTGGAACCAAAATTAACCCTTTTGGACCATCTTAGATTAAGTACTAGGATGCTTCTTAAGTTGTACTAGGTTAGTGTAGGAATTTCGTTTTGATCATTTAAACTAATTAATTAAATTGCTAATTTAATTAATTAGGTGACATAAGGTAATTACTAAAGTACCCTTAAGTCGTTAGGACCATAACCAATCCTTTGAACCATCCTAGGTTAGGTACTAGGTTGTCTTTTTCTTGTTTTAACCGAAATCTGGAAATTGCTTTGTGATTTCGGTTTCGCCCCTTTAAATTAATTAATTAAGTTGCTAAATTAATTAATTAAGTAGCCTAGGGTAATTAATAAAGTAACCTTAAGTCGTTAGGATCTTAACTAACTCTTTGGATCATCCTAGGTTAGGTACTAGGTTGTCCCTTTCTTGTCTTAACCGAAATCTAAAAATTTCCTTTTTAGTTTCGGTTTTAGCCCTTTAAATTAATTAATTAATTTGTCAAATTAATTAATTAGGTAACCTAGTGGAATTACTAAAGTACCCCTAAGTTGTTAGGACCATAACTAACCTTTTGGACCATCCTAGGTTAGGTACTAGGTTGTCTCTTTAACTAGTACTAGGTTAGTGTCAACCCGATTTTGGTCCTAGGTTGTCGGGTGCACTAATTAGTTTATTTCATTTGGTCCTAGGTTAGTTAGCTATTTATGGCAGTAGGTTAGAGTCTAGAATTAGTTAGGAAGTTAGTCCCCACATGGAGGGGTCCCTTGTGCACGTTTCCCCCCCCTAACTACCCTAACCGAATTCGGTTAGGGTGGTCCCCTCCTTGGCCACTTCTTCACATGTCTTGCACATGTGCTTGCACATGGGTTGGTTGTAATTTTCTAACTAACTATTATTTATGGTTCATTTGGGAATGTTTACTTATTGTCCCAAGGACCTTCACCATGTCCTTGGGCACTGCTTAATTTACATGATCATTTTAAATGGTCATGTGCTATGGTGCTAGGCTTGACACTTGGATGCCTAGTACTTCATATGTTTTGTTGAGATGTCATTTAATTTAGCTTAGGGTCTTCATTGCAGGTACCTTTATTGAACATCAATATTGGATTGGGGTATGACAACCCAAAAAGTATATTTCTTATTCGTATATAGAAAATTGGCAAATATCCCTTAGCCAATTGTTCTAAACTATGCGCAATATTTCTCAATATTGGGCATTGGGGTGCCGATGTACCCCTAATAGGCTATCCTAAGGGCATACTGGGCTCTTCATTAGACATATGATTATCCGAAATGTTACATTATCCCCCCCTTAGGAACATTCGTCCCCGAATGACACTTACACATCATTGAAACAAAGAGGGTCATTTTCGAAAGTTACTTTATCATGCTTAAACTTTTCTCTTTTGTGAATATATGATTCACACATATTTGGATGATGCATATCATTCAAGCTTATCTGAAGCTTCATATTTAAGATTGAGGAATTTCCTTCTCTATCACACTTAACTTAATGCACATCACAAATCATGCAACACAGAAAACATGCCTACACAAAAACAGCAACATAAAATTCAACATAACTTCGTTTTAACTCACATAGTGCTATTATAAGACATACGATTAGTGACTTATAACACCAAATCAACTAAAGCACTTAAACTTAGAGTTTCTTAAACATAAACCAGACCTAGGAAGAGTATATCTAACCTCAAGAACTGAACAAGTGAGGGTAACAGGATCTCATATTTACTACGGACATAGAGTCTATGGAAGGGACTTCTTGTTCTAAGTCTTTGACTCTAACTAAGTGGTATAAATACCCTTAGCTATCAACTTATTGGCTTTTAAATGTGAAGCGATTTGGCCTACTGGATTTGAACCACGCCCTTCCCATTCCAGCTCTAACTCTTTTGGAAACTGAAGCCTCACTATCATGTTTCGACAATCTATCGTAGCATAACACTTATGGAGCCAATCCATACCTGAGCCACATCCTTGAGCTTATATGCAGCCAACTTAGCCTCCTTCTTTTCATTAACACCCGTGGCATGCATTTAGAATCTACCATGTACTCACCTTCATGCGAACGACCACACTTACTACACATCTTTCGGTCACGCTGGACATGTCCATCATTGCCCCTTCTTGGGATGGCCAGATCTTGAGTCTGGCGCCTTAGACCACTTGGCCATCTTAATCCTTGTGTGTATTCTTCTACGCGTTCACACAAGAAGGAAGTTAGATTCTTATAATGACACAAAGTGTCAAATCTCTAGATAGCACGATAATGAGTAGAAGAAGGGAGGATTTCTTATAACCGCGTAGTCTCTAAGTCATGATTATGGCGCGCCTCACAACCATAAGCTAGAAACTACGTAACGTGGTTGTGTTGAGCTTCAGATCCTAGGTAATTTAACCTCATGCTCTGATACCAAGTTTGTCACGACCCGGATTCTGGAATCCGGATCGTAACCGGCGTCGTTGACCTCTCAGAGGTCGCAGACAAGCCTCATCTTGCATTCATCACATTCATCTAGTTAAATTTGCGGAAAATTTAAAACTTTTTATATGTATGAAGTATACATATACATCATATAATTATTAACTAGATACATCATATACTAAGCTCAACATAAGAGAACAACCATGTAACATAAAGAATCAATTCGAAACTGAAGATGAATATATCATAAATAGTTTGTCAAACACGGCCTTATTACAAAGCTTCGAAATAAAGGTACGAAAGAAGCTCTAGGGACAACATCCACTAGCTATGTCTAAAACTAAGGCTAGACTAAATATGTAGCATCCTTGAAATCATGAGGACCTACCAATTGGTTTGGAGAAACGTTCAAGTCCAAACCGTTGCAAGTGTCGTCAACGTGTCCTTTGACCTGCACCTATAAAAATAGTAAATAGTAGGGGGTTAGTACACCACTTTTACTAAGTATGGGTGTATTCACACATACACATAAAGCTATGCATGATCAAGGAAAGCTCTTCCTAAGCAACATGCCATTTCTGGAAAGTCTAGTCATTAGACTTTCCTAATTTGTTAGTTGTGAATTGTGGTATGAAGATGATGTATTTTAATGCATTCAAAGCACACAATTCATTTTCTATATGATTACAAGACATTAGTATCATCAACATAATTTTAGAACAACTCAAGCGAAGATTTGAGATTTTGATCCTCTTAGGCCGAGAGCTCCTCTTTATACACTTAGATTATTTTTCAGCCTTTTTCTTCTTTTTGTTGTGTAGTTCTATAACTCCTTTAGTCCTATGTTTTACTTACAAGTGCAATGATTCATTGTAGTCCCATACCCACAATGAATCAAGTAAGTAATTCAAGAGATTAAGAAATTTGACTTAACTACAATTTGGGGCATGAATATATTTATAAGTCAATAGTTATTGACTATACTCATTCTTTAGTTGATTGCATAATGTGCATAGTTCTTGGGGCATATCATTAAAACTTATGTTCTTGCTTACTTTGGGCATGAATTCTTTATAAGCCAATTTTTATTGGCTAAATACATTAGTTGATCAATTTGGATAAGTATATTTGAACTCATTATTGGCTATGATCATTTTCATAATAAAAGAAGTCATTATAAGCCAATTTTATTTGGCTAACATCTTTTGTCAATTATATAAAGTCATCATAACCCAATTCATTTGGCTTTATCATTTTCATAACATGAGGATTCATTATTGGCTATGCCCTTTACTTATTGTAAACTTTATTGGACACGATTTCACTATCCTTACAACAAGTTATTCTTTACATTTTATAAGCCATTCTCTATTGATTATGCCATTGATTTCATTACTTTTATTTTTTATAAATATACATTTCGTATACACGAGACCTTGGAATCGTTGATATAGCATTAAGACATCTCAAGTGAGGGCCCAACATATGGGACCTCAACTCGAGAGCCTTCTTTAGTAAACACAGAGTCTACTTCATTCGTTCATTCGTACTTCACATTATTCATTTCATTCATTCGTATGCTGATGTAAACACCAGCCATACCTAGGATGAAGTTTAAGACTCTCATCGGCATCATGAAGTGCAATGACCAAGAATGACCTAATGCCATTACTTGAATCTGATTTCACCTCCTGATTGTCTTGCACAAACACCTTTGGTATCGTTCATTTCTTTATCTTTCGTACTTTGAGGAACTTCAACTTTAACCGACATAGATCATGTGAGCTCATGAAATCCGGTGTCTTCCCCACACCGAAAAGAGGTGGAGTCACTGGCCAAGGTGAAACCAAAACATGCTAGCGTATATAGGGAATTGAACCCAGCTAGGTCCCTATATTGGCAGTATAGGTTCAAAGACTAGGAGATATAAGGAGACCCATACCCGGCATGCCGGACAGTCTCATCTCATGAGAATTATGTGAACCTCCGCCCTTCCCGAAGGAAGGCATCACCGCTCATAGCTAGCCTATCGGTGCTCAGTATAAAGTTCCATTACATTCAACTCATACATCATGGAAGCTGACTTCTAGCATGAGGACATCATAGCTCATTAGATGATTTCTCATCTCATCATTAGTATTAAGTGTGAACTGTCCTTACACTTACATATAGAGTATGATTGAGACTTATTTACTCTTTTGATGACTTGTCATCCTTACTTTACATTGATGAAATGTGAATTGTCCTTACATATCATCCTTACTTTACATTGATGAATGTGAATTGTCCTTACATATCATCCTTACTTTACATTGATGAATGTGAATTGTCCTTACATATCATCCTTACTTTACATTGATGAATGTGAATTGTCCTTACATATCATCCTTAGGTGGTAATGAGACTAGTCTCACACATTCTAACACCTTCATTCGTGAGCATTCTTTTAACAAATTAGCTTTGGTGTAAGTAAGACTTGTATCACTTCCTTTAACACCCCATTCTGGTAAGACTTGTATCACTTCCTTTAACACCCCATTCTGGTCACTTACTTAATTTAGACTCCTTTAATTATGTTATAACTCACGTTTCTTCTTTACTTTAGTGTAGTAGATTCATATCATCGTTTATGGACGATGAGCACTTCATTCAATGAGTTTCATGAGTTCATATGTTATTCTTTTAGAGCATGTTGGGAGTTGTCCCAATGAGTGGCATGCCCTTGGTTATGGGTTCATTGAATTAGCTTAGAAGTGCTTATATTATCATTTGATATTCTAACTACATAAGATTGGCATATGATTAGTATTGGCCTCAACCTTTCAATATTAAACTACATAACCATTTTTGTTGGCATGTGCCAATTTTAAGTGTGTTCATATTTAATTTAATATGTATGAACCATTAGCCAATCTTTTAGTTATTTAACATAATATTATAGCAATTTACATGCATCACTTTTAGACAATGTATCGTTAGCCATTTTATTGGCATAAACAACTGGGCATAGATTTCATAACAATATTTGTTGTCATAAGCCAATTTTCATGTTTAACATGCTTAAGTTTTTATACATTATACATTAGCCAATCTTTTAGCTATTTAATATAATATTATAGCAATTTACATGCATCACTTTTAGACAATGTATCGTTAGCCATTTTATTGGCATAAACAATTGGGCATAGATTTCATAACCATATTTGTTGTCATAAGCCAATTTTCATGTTCAACATGCTTAAGTTTTTATACATTATACATTAGCCAATCTTTTAGCTATTTAATATAATATTATAGCCAATTCCCTACAACTTGTTTGACAATGTAGTGTCAGCCAATTTATTGGCATAAGATTAGTATTGGCATAAGCAATTGGCTATAGGCTTCATAACTTCTTTGTTTGCATAAGTCAAAGTTATATTCATTCATGCTTACATTATTATACCTTTATTCATTAGCCAATTCAATTATTAATCATAACATTATAGCCATTTGCATGCATCCCTTTTGGACAATGTATTGTTAGCCATTTTATTGGCATAAGCCAACAATCACTCAAATTATGATTTCATGGAGATCTTTTTAGCCAACCTTATAATATAACTTTAGGCATAACGTTTTTAAACATCTTGGACAACATCATATTATCATTTGATGAATATATCATCTTCATAACGTCATATTAACAGCAAGCGTGCACAACAGACCATCACATCTTCATACATAACATTTTCGGACATAGCGTTAACATAGTATCATTCTTTTAATTCACGTAATAACACTTAGCATCAAACAAGTCCAATTAATAGGTTCATTCAATCATTATTAATCAAAAACCATACACATTAAGATCAGCCAGCACCACATACCAACAACATTATTTCTAACCTATTCAACATTGAAATTGTAACAAGGATACTAGGGAAAGGAGTTCGACGAGAACGGGAACAACCCTAGTTTTCAAGATCTTATGAATCATTCGAAGGAAAATACTCTTGGAGAAAGAATTCCAGGAGATAAACCCATACCTTATGTAGAACTTAATCTACGGAGAACACCTTGAACGAAACCTTGAAGAAACCTTGAAATCGCCCTAGAGAAATCGATAAATTTTCTGTTTTTCTTTCGTTCGTTGCTTGCTGTTTTTTGCGTCGCCTTTTCTATGAGTTTGAACGTGATTCTTATGTTTAATAACTGATCTTGAATTATAAAACTTAGGTTTAATAAGTTAATTTAATAAACTAATTAACCAATTACCAAAAAGTCCCTCCTAAGTTGACTAAATATAGGAGAACATAACACCTAGTCAAATCTGGAAATTGGTATTGACTATGGTTTTGGTCAACATTTTGACTTTATAATAATTAATTAAATCCTTAATTTAATTAATTTAGGGACCTAGGGTAAGTACTAAAGTACCCCTAAGTCACTGGAACCAAAATTAACCCTTTTGGACCATCCTAGATTAAGTACTAGGATGTTTCTTGAGTTGTACTAGGTTAGTGTAAGAATTTCTTTTTGATCATTTAAACTAATTAATTAAATTGTTAATTTAATTAATTAGGTGACCTAAGGTAATTACTAAAGTACCCTTAAGTCGTTAGGACCATAACCAATCCTTTGAACCATCCTAGGTTAGGTACTAGGTTGTCTTTTTCTTGTTTTAACCGAAATCTGGAAATTGCTTTGTGATTTCGGTTTTGCCCCTTTAAATTAATTAATTAAGTTGCTAAATTAATTAATTAAGTAGCCTAGGGTAATTAATAAAGTAACCTTAAGTCGTTAGGATCTTAACTAACTCTTTGGATCATCCTAGGTTAGGTACTAGGTTGTCCCTTTCTTGTCTTAACCGAAATCTAAAAATTTCCTTTTTAGTTTCGGTTTTAGCCCTTTAAATTAATTAATTAATTTGTCAAATTAATTAATTAGGTAACCTAGGGGAATTACTAAAGTACCCCTAAGTTGTTAGGACCATAACTAACCTTTTGGACCATCCTAGGTTAGGTACTAGGTTGTCTCTTTAACTAGTACTAGGTTAGTGTCAACCCGATTTTGGTCCTAGGTTGTCGGGTGCACTAATTAGTTTATTTCATTTGGTCCTAGGTTAGTTAGCTATTTATGGCAGTATGTTAGAGTCTAGAATTAGTTAGGAAGTTAGTCCCCACAGGGAGGGGTCCCTTGTCCACGTTTCCCCCCCCCCCTAACTACCCTAACCGAATTCGGTTAGGGTGGTCCCCTCCTTGGCCACTTCTTCACATGTTTTGCACATGTGCTTGCACATGGGCTGGTTGTAATTTTCTAACTAACTATTATTTATGGTTCATTTGGGAATGTTTACTTATTGTCCCAAGCACCTTCACCATGTCCTTGGGCACTGCTTAATTTACATGATCATTTTAAATGGTCATGTGCTATGGTGCTAGGCTTGACACTTGGATGCCTAGTACTTCATATGTTTTGTTGAGATTTCATTTAATTTAGCTTAGGGTCTTCATTGCAGGTACCTTTATTGAACATCAATATTGGATTGGGGTATGACAACCCAAAAAGTATATTTCTTATTCGTATATAGAAAATTGGCTAATATCCCTTAGCCAATTTTTCTAAACTATGCCCAATATTTCTCAATATTGGGCATTGGGGTGCCGATGTACCCCTAATAGGCTATCCTAAGGGCATACTGGGCTCTTCATTAGACATATGATTTTCCGGAACGTTACAGCTAAATGATAATTTAAAATGAAAAGATAGGGAATACCCATATTCTGTAACTGAGATATTTGAAACACTGATGAGTTTTATACAAGGAAGTTATTAACCTAATATTAAGTTGAAACAAACTATGACAGGCACCAGCTCAGTCTAGGAAAAACTGAAACTAAAAGACTAAATACTGAAGAGAAACTCGTAACTATTGTCCTCGGAGAATGAGGACTCACCACTGAATCTGCTGAACTGGAGATCGGAAATTGATCTAAGCGTGATCTGGGTGCTGAGAACCTGAACCTACATCATGAGAAGATATAGCGCATGTATGCGTCAGTACTTCAAGGTACTGAGAATGTAGGATACAGTAAAGCTGAACTAAAACATAATGAACAAGCACAAACACAAGTTAAATGGTCTAAACATGATATACTGAATGTTGAGATAACTAAATATAATGACCAATTTATAACATGCTGAAACTGAATACTGAATATACTGATAAATGGTTAATGCAATAGAGTCTGACTGAACTGTGGGAGCTACTAATGACAGATAATAAAACCACATGAGCTAAATATGGAGTCCGATGTATACACCCCATCGACAGGACCCAATATACCCTGCCAGAGTTATAAAGGCATGTTGACGTGATCAGTAAACTGATGCCCACAGAGGGGACTTACAACCTACTTGGCTAGTAGTTCTGCGACTATTTGGCTACGCTGAACCCTAGTCCAACACTCGGCATTATGCTACTCCCAGTGAATTAAGTGACTAAGACATTATGACTGAATTTCTGTAAATACTGGATAGCTCAAAACTGAACATGCAAACTGAGAGTACAATAATTAATCTGATAACTATGCATTAATAACTAAGGCATGTAAATATGAAGTAACTGAAATATCTAACTTAGCATGTCTAATTCAAGAACTAAAGAAATGCATAGCTAGGGTTCTGAATGTCATACGATAAACTGAATAATAACTTCACAATCTGATTTGGAACATATATCTAACTAATTTTTGATGATCTACTGTAATTCTACAAAACCTAGGTTTAACCATGATAAGAGAATCAAGAACTGACTGAAAACTAGGGATCTAATGGGTGAAAGAAACTCACTAGTGAAATCTCACATACTTGGTGATGAAATCTATGGAAAAATATTTAGATTTCAGGGCTGGAACGAATGGAACCTTGTTGCGTTCTTGAACTAGAAATCTTGACCTTTTTCTCCTTTCTTGCTTCTAATTTTCTAAGTTTTGATTTAATTATTTGACTTAGGTAAGTTTTAGTTATGTTTCTAGGCTTAAACTGACTAAAATCTGATGATTTAGGGTCAAAACAATGTAACTTAGGGTTTAAAAAAAGTGGGAAAAGACCAAAAGAACACTGAGTTATTTGTTGTCGGACCAAACAACGACCTGGATTGACAGTCCGTCGTTCAATCGACGGTCCGTCGTTTGGGTCCATAGGTTGGGTTTGTTCGATAGACCTTTACTAAAATGGACATACCTTTTTACTTGGAGGTCTGCTTTAAGCAAAATTTGTGGTTATGGAAAGATTATTCAATTATCTATCTTTTGATAGGTTATATGAAACCTAATCTATTTTGTGGTAAGAGTTATGACCATTTCAAGTTGACCCAACAGCATTCCCCCCTAACTAACTGCTAACTTCCACCTACGGTCAGACCTACGAACAGCAGATCGAATGACGGTCCGTGCTGGTCAATCGTGGTTCTTGTCAGAGGCTGGTGTAAATGGGGTCTTGATCCATGGACACAGACTACGGATCGTAGTCTAACTTACGGTCGTAGGTCTATCCGTGGGTCGAGACTTAGCCAATTTTTTTTAACTGAGTTATGGGAGAGTTTCAGTGACAAACGAAAGATGTACAGTACGGGCCGTAGATCAGACTACGGTCCATTGACAGTGATCACCGATTGCACCTGCAGATTTTTGAAAAGCTAATATTTGTTCTGTTTTGGATACGGGATGTTACAACTGATTATCTTGAGATGTCCCTATTCTTTATTACCTCCCATAATGTCATTTAATCCCTTTAATGATTAATTTTACTTGTAGTGGTGGTAATAATTTTTTATAATAATTGGGATTGCTACGGTAACACAGGGTTTCCAAAATAGACCAAAAACTAGTTTTCAGAAAAATCTGCAGGTGCAACCAACGGTGGCATCGACGGACCGTAGCCTGACCCATGGTCCGTCCTACACATCCGTCGATGGGGTCAGAAACTCCCAAAAATCTTAGCCCAGGAAAATTGGTTAAGTCTTGGTCGACGGACGGACCTACGGTTTGTAGTCTATGACCGTAGATCGAGACCCCCTTCACCCACTCTCTGACAAGGACCACGAGTGACCAGCACGGTCTGTAACTGGACCCACGTTCCGTAGGTCTGACCATAGGTGGGAACTAACAGCCAGTTAGGGGGGAAATGCAGTAGGGTCAACTTCAAATGATAATAACTCTTAGTACAAAATGAATTAGGTGTCCCATGACATATCAACAGATAGATAATTTAATCATCTTTCCATATCCACCAACCTTGCTAAAATCAGAGCTCCAGTAAAAAGTTATGTCTGTTTTAGTAAAGTCCTGTCGAACATATCCAACCTACGGACCCAAACGACGGACCGTCCATGGAACGACGGACCGTCTATCCAGGTCGTCATTTGGTCCGACAACAACTTACCCAGGGGTCTTTTGGTCTTTTCCCACTTCGTTTAAACCTTAAGATACGTTGTTTTGACCCTAAATCATCAGATTTAGTCAATTTAAGCCTAGAAACATAACTAAAACTTACCTAAGTCAAAATCATTAATCAAAAGTCAGAAAATTAGAAGCAAGAAAGGAGAAAAATCTCTAGAACCCCAATTCAAGAACGCAACAAGTTTCCAGCAGTTCCAGCCACGAAATCTAAGTATTTTTCCGTGAATTTCATCACCAGGTATGTGGGTTTTCACTAGTGGGTTCCTTTTACCAATTAGATCCCTAGTTTTCAGTCAGATTCTTGATTCCCATATTATGATTAGACCTAGGATTTCTATAACTTTAACAGAACTTCATAAATTTATTAGTTATATATTCCAAATCAGATTATCATGTTATTACTCAGATTATTGTATGAATTTCATAACCCTAGCTATGTATTTCTTTAGTTCTTGAATTACACATGTTATGTCAGATATTTCAGTTACTTCATATATACATGCCTCAGTTATAAATGCATAATTACCATATTGATTATTGCATTCTTAGTTTTCATGTTCAGTTTTGAGCTATCCAATATTTACAGAAAATTCACACATAATCAGTTAATTACATAAATCAATGGGAGTAGCATAATACCAAGTTGGACTAGGGTTCAGCGTACCCAACAGTCCCAGAACTACTAGCCAAGTAGGTTGTAAGTCCCCTCTGTGGGCATCAGTTTAGTGATCACGCCAACATGCCTTTATACCTTTGGCATGTTATATTGGGTCCACTCGATGGGGTGTATACATCGGACTCCACATTTAGCTCATGTGGTTTTATTATCGGTTATTAGTAGCTCCCACAGTTCAGTCAGACTCTCTTGCATTGACCATTTATCAGTATATTCAGTATTCAATTTCAACATGTTATAAATTGGTCATTGCATTAAGTTAGCTCAGAATTCTCTATATCATGTTCAGATTATTATACTTGCTTTTGTTCTTGTTCAGTTATGTTTTGTTTCAGCTTTATTCTATCCTACATGCTCAGTACCTTTAAAGTACTGACGCATACGTGCGCTACATCTTCTCGTGATGTAGGTTCAGGTTCTCAGCATCCAGATCACGCACAGATCGATTTCCGATCTCCAGTTCAGCAGATTCAGTGGTGAGTCCTCATTCTCCGAGGACAACAGTCATGAGTTTCATTTCAGTCCTTTAGTAATTTAGTTTAAGTTTTTGCTAGATTTAGCTGGGGCTTGTCCCGGTATTTATAGTCCAGTTTAGAGGCTATTTTCAGACATAATTAGTTTCAGCTTAGCGTTGAGTTAATATTTCTTTGTATTAAACTCATCAGATTTCATATATCTCAGTTTTAGCATATGGGTATTTCCCATCTTTTTATTTTAAGTATGATTTAGCTTCCACAATAGTTTATTATCTTTAGTATGCTCATGATCATGCCAGCAGGGTTAGCTTGGGATCACTTGTGGTCCTAGGTTCTGTGTCCGCATCTCGGGGGTAGCTCGGGGCGTGACAAAACATGGTATCAGAGCACTAGGTTCAAGAGTCCTAAGATGTGTGAAAAGATGCACTAAGTAGATTCATTTTCATGGGTGTGAAGTACACCACATCTACATGAGAGAGAGGCTATGAAGTGTTTTAGGAAAACTTCAGTTTGTTGTTACTCTTATCGTGCGTAAGGTATGATCTAATACCATTCAAACTTGACGTTCTACTTTTCAGATCATGCCTCCTCGTAGAGCTAACGCTAGAAAAGCGAATGCCAGGAATGCAAACGCAGCTCCTGCAGTCTCAGATCATGAAGTCTCCAATGCTGAGTTCCGGAATGCCATAAAGATGTTGGCTCAGAGTATGATCCACCAGAACAATCGGGTTCATGCTCCTCTGAATGAAAATCATTGATCAGCAGCAGCAAGGGTCCGTGACTTTGTTAGAATGAATCCGCCTGAGTTCTTAGGATCGCAGACTAATGAGGATCCTCAGAATATCTTGGACGAAATCAAGAAGATCTTTGAGGTGATGCAGGTTACTTGAATGATCGGGTTGAGTTGGCGTCATACCAGCTGAATGACGTAGATCATATCTGGTACATTCAGTGGAAGGAGAATAGGGGTGAAAATGCAGCTCCTATTACTTGAGAGTGCTTCAGTGAGACTTTTCTCGACAGGTTTTTCCCAATAGAGTTGAGAGAAGCAAAGGCTCAAGAATTCATGAACTTGAGGAAGGGAAACATGACAGTCCAAGAGTATGGGTTGAAGTTTAACCAACTCTCCAGGTATGATCCTCACATGGTTGCTGACTCCAGGGCTCAGATGAATAAGTTCTTGTATGGAGTGTCGGATTTGGCAAAAAAAAGAGTGCAGAAATGCTATGTTACTGGAGATATGAACATCTCTAGGCTTATGACTCATGCTCAACAGGTTGAGGGTGATAATCTTAGAGAACAGGCCAAAGATAATAAGAAGACTAGGACTGGGAACTATGACTATTGTTAGCAGAAATCGGGTAGTGGAAATCGATCGCAGAGTCAGCAGAAGTTCTCATCTCCAGCCCCTTCATCAACTAATGTTTCATCCTCCAAGAACAAGTTTAACCAGAAGGTTAGAGCACTAGGCTCTAAGTCTCAGGAAAGTGTTTCAGGCACCAAGACTTACCCCGCTTGCCCTAAGTGTGGTAAGAACCATACGGGCGAGTGTCTTGCAGGAAAATAAGGATGTTTTGGGTGCGGTCAGTCTGGTCACAGGTTGAGGGATTTTCGTTCGAGACAGGGTCAAAGAGGTGGAAATGGTAGAGCTCAGTCTACAACTTCATCAGCACCAGCAAATCGCCCGACTGAGCAGTGTAACTCATCTGGTACAGGTGGCGGTCAGCGCCAGAACAGGTTATATGCTCTTCAATCTCGCCTGGATCAGGAAGGTTCTCCTAATGTAGTCACTGGTATGTTATGAGTCTTTGACCTTGATGTTTATGCATTGTTAGATCCAGGGGATAATCTTTCTTTTGTAACTCCTTACATAGCAGTCCAATTCAGTGTCAATTCTGAAACCCTCTCAGAACCTTTCTCAGTGTCTACTCTAGTCGGTGACCCAGTTATAGGTAGACGGGTATACAGAAATTGCCCTGTCACAGTCTCTCAGAAATTCACCTCAGCATATCTAGTAGAGTTAGAAATGGTAGACTTTGATGTCATTCTAGGCATGGATTGGTTACATTCATGTTATGCCTCAGTCGATTGTAGAACTAGGATTGTTCGTTTCCAGTTTCCAGACGAACCAATCTTAGAATGGAAGGGTAGTGGCTTAGCGCCTATGGGTCGATTTATTTCTTACCTTAAGGCCACAAACATGATCTCTAAGGGTTATCTCTATCATCTAGTTCGGGTTAAGGATTCTAGATCTGAAACCCCAACTGTTGAGTCAGTTCCAGTAGTCAGTGAATTTCCAGAAGTGTTTCTAGAAGATCTTCCTGGAGTTCCTCCCGAAAGGGAAATCGACTTTGGAATTGATCTCCTTCTAGATACCCAGCCTATTTCTATTCCTCCTTACAGAATGGCTCCAGTAGAGCTTAAGGAATTGAAAGAGCAGTTGAAAGACCTTCTAGATAAGGGTTTCATCAGACCTAGCATTTCACCATGGGGTGCACCAGTGTTTTTCGTAAAGAAGAAAGATGGTTCTTTTAGAATGTGTATTGACTACATACAGTTGAACAAGGTCACAATCAAGAATAAGTATCCCATTCCAGGATTGATGACTTATTTGACCAACTTCAGGGAGCTAGTCATTTCTCAAAGATAGACCTCGGATCGAGTTATCATCATCTCAAAGTCAGAGATAATGACATTCTGAAAAGAGCCTTCAGAACTCGGTATGGTCATTATGAATTTGTAGTTATGTCATTTGGACTAACCAATGCTCTCGCAGGTTTCATGGATTTGATGAACAGAGTGTTCAAACAGTACCTTGACTTGTTCGTTATCTTCTTTATTGATGATATCCTCATTTACTCTAGGAATGAGGAAGAAGACGCAAGTCATTTGAGAGTTGTTCTACAGACTCTCAAAGATCGCCATTTATTTGCTAAGTTTAGAAAAAGTGAGTTCTGGTTGCAATCAGTTGCTTTTCTTGGTCACATTGTATCTAGCGAGGGGATTCGAGTGGATTCCCAGAAGATAGAAGAAGTTAAACAATGGCCTAGACCTACAACTGCTATAGATATCAGAAGTTTCTTAGGTCTATCGGGTTATTATAGAAGGTTCATGGAAGGATTTTTATCCATAGCCTCACCATTGACTAGGTTGACTCAGAAGATGGTCAAGTTCCAATGGTCAGATGATTGTGAGAAAAGCTTCGCAGAATTGAATATTAGATTGACTACAGCTCCTGTCTTGACTCTACCAGAGGGTTCAGATGGTTATGTGATCTATTGCGATGCATTCAGAGTTGGCCTTGGTTGTGTGTTGATGCAACGAGATAAGGTTATAGCTTATGCTTCTAGACAACTTAAGGTGCATGAGAAGAACTATCCAACTCATGACCTCGATCTTGCAGCAGTGGTGTTTGCACTCAAGATATGTAGACACTACTTGTATGCTGTTCATGTAGATATGTTCAGAGATCATAAGAGCCTTCAGTATGTGTTCACACAGAAAGAGTTGAATCTTTGCCAGAGGAGATTGCTTGAGTTCCTTAAGGATTATGATATGAGTGTGCATTACCACCCTGGTAAGGCGAATGTAGTAGTAGATGCTCTTAGCAAATTATCTATGGGTAGTGTAGCCCATGTTGAGGAAGAAATGAAGGAGCTAGTGAAGGATGTTCACATGCTTGCTTGTTTGGGAATTCGCCTTATGAGAATATCAGACAATGGTGTAACAGTTCAGAAAGGGGCAGAATCTTCTTTGGTAGTGGAGGTTAAGGAAAAGCAAGACAGTGATTGTAACAACCCTAAAAATGAATAGGATCAAGACTTAGGGTGTCAAGAATGCTTGCGATTAGAACAAGGTTCACACGAATTGATACGCGTAGAACCAGACCTCAGAACCCTTACTACGACCAAGCCAACTAATCTTGGGGAGTTAGTTGATCTTGGAAAGGTTGGAATCAACCAAGTAAGGTTCTCGAAAATGAATATTTAATCGAAGGAGTCTTTGCCGGACTTAAAAAGAAGAAATCTTATGTTTTGAGGGTCTAGGGGTAAAATGGTCTTTTACTAGGCTAAGGGTAATATCGTAATTACTCCAAATATATATAGTTAATTAATTATTTATTAAGATGGAGGGGTAATTTGGGGAGAGAGAGACGAAATTAAGCTCTTGAAGTGGTGCTCCACCAGGGTTCGAACCTAGGTGGAAGCAATGATTTAAATTGTTTTTATTTAAATTGATAAATTTAATGTAATTAATTTATATTTGTTAATTATTAGATGAGTTAACATAAAAGGAAAAATCAGATTTTTGTATTAATTTAATTAAATCCTAATTTGACAAAGTCTTGAATTTAGTCTCCTAATCCTAATAACTCACTCTCCCTCACGTTTCTCAACTCTCTCACGTTCTCAATCTCTCTCTCACGTTATTCTGCCAAACACAACAACAACCAGAACAAAATTCATCAAGGGTTTGTTCACACTTGAAGAACTCACAAGAATTTTTAAGTAAGAGACAAAGTAATCAAAACGTCAAGGCTAAGAGAGGTTCGTCGAGTATGGTGTACGTTGAAGTGAATTGGGTGTGGTTTGGAGGAGTTTCTGGACAACAGCTTGACACTTGAATAACGTCCAAAGGTATGGGTTTCTCTCCTGGAATTCTTTCTCCAAGAGTACTTTCCTTCGAACGCTTCTCAAGCTCTTGAAACTAAGGTTGTTCCCCTTTGTATGTCCTTGTCCTTAGCTCCCAAACGAATCCGTAGGATGGGTATATTGTGCTGCTAGATTAAGGCATGAATGACGTGTTTATATTAAATGTGAATATGTTTATGTGAGGGAAATTACGAAAAAAACATTCAAAGTGTGACCGAGAAATTGATGTGTGTGTGTGTGCTCGTGGACAGTGGCTTTAGCCACTGTTTTGGAGTCGTTTGAGACGTGTTTTCCTTGTGTATTTTATGCGTAAAATATGTGTACAATAGGATGTTCATTTTAATGAAATATGGTTGATTGAATAATTTTCTTTAGCCAAATGAATCCAAGAAAGATACGTTTAAGAATGTGTTTAAATGACTTATGAAAGCACCTTGAAAATCATGTGAAAACGTTGATGAAAATGAGTTGAGGAATGGTGAAAATTTCCAGCAATTATGCCTTAATATTTTAGGCTAAAGTTCAACCCTGAAATCTGGGAATTTATACGTTTTTAAAGAAGTGAGGCCACCAGGTTTCGAACATGTGACCTCACTCCTTAGTCACTTATTCGCGAAAAAGAAAAGAAAAAAATAAAAGAGGGCTGGGAGGGGATCGAACTCGCGACCCAGCTGCTGCTTCGCGAAAAGAAAAGAAAAATAAAGGGGGCTGGGGGAATCAAACTCGTGATCTGTGGGGGAGAAGAAGGAGAAAATTAATTAAACAAATAAATGGGAGGCGTGGGATTCGAACCCATGACCTCCAGGTACGCGCGAAAGAGGAGAAAATAAGAAAAAGGAAAACGCGAGGCGTGAGAATCGAACCCACGACCTCAAGGCTGAAGGAAGAAGTGAAATTAATTAAGAAATTAGAAAGGCTGTGGGGGTTCGAACCCACCACCTCACAGCCTCAGCGAAATTAAAATGTAAATAAGGAGGTTGTGGGCGTTCGAACCCACAACCTCCTTATTCCAGCGAGAATTAAAGGAAAAATCAAAGAGGCTGTGGGGGTTTGAACCCACAACCTCTTGGTTTGGGAGAAAATGAGTAATGAAACCTTAATGAAAAATAAAAAGAGGTTGTGGGGGTTCGAACCCACAACCCTTCGGCCATCTTAAGAAAAAAATTAAATAGAAAATTAATCCTTCAATATTAATGTTGAGAATTAATTTAGAGTTCTAATGTTATGAATATTAGAAATAAAATCAATGAAAAATATAAATGATATCCAAGTGACTCAAACTTGGGTTTCCTTGCCCACTCTTCCGTATTGATACATAAGTCATACGTGAATAAAATACCCAAGAATAATGCCATCTACTTAGATCAAAATTAAGATCTTGGCATATATACAAGATACATAAGTCTTGTACTACATAATCTTAGGAAAGTAAGAATCACTTAACGAACTATGAATGAAGCCCCATAGCTTGTGTGTATAGACACATAAGTCTAACATATGTTCAAAAATAAGTGAATGTAAGATGTATGTAATGAAATGATGAACCCTAGGAGGGTAAGTATGAGTGTAAGATACACTAAGTCGCCAAGTACATTGTCATATGATGAGATGAATGATAAAATGACAAAATGAACATTCACATAATAAGAGGTGAGTAACTAAGAAAAGCAAAGGTGCTAATGATGAAGAATGTGGTGACAACATGATACGAGGCTAATGAAAATGATGAGAGCAATCTCAAATGAGCCTAAATAAATGTTACCAATACGTACTCACCAATGAGAGTGTAATATAATGAAGAGACCAGTCTCCACGAACACTCTAATGAAAGTATTGAGCTTAACACACTTAATACTAATTATGAGATACTGAGCACCGATAGGCTAGTTGTGAGCGGTGATGCCTTCTTTCGGGAAGGCCGAAGGTTCACGTAACTCTCATGAGATGAGACTGTCCGGCTTGCCGGGTATGGGTCTCCATACATCTCCTAGTCTTTGAACCTATACTGCCAATATAGGGATCTGGCGGGGTTAAATTCCCATGTACGCTAGCATGTTATTGGATCACTTTGGCCGGTGATTCCACCTCTTTTCGGTGTGGGGGATACACTGGATTTCATGATGCTCACATGATCTATGTTGGTTAAAGTTAAAATTCCCAATGACTGGATGGGGCCAGCCTCAGATGAAGCACATAATGAAATGAATGATACCAAAGGTGCTAGGATAGGATAATCAAGAGGTGAGCTAGACTCAGGTAATGACATTAGGTTATTCTTGATCATTGCACAGCAAGCCCGATGAAAGTCTTAAACTACACCCTAGGTATAGCTGGTGTTCACACTGGCTTATGAATGAAATGAAATGAAGTACGTATGAATGAATGAAGCAGACTCTGTGTTTGCTAATGAAGACTCCCTAGTTGAGGTCCCATATGTTGAGCCCTCATTTTGGAAAGTCTTAATGTCAAGTCCATGATTCCAAGGTCTCATGGCATATGAATGAATGATATGAAAGAAGCTATGTGTTACATGTTATGTGCTATGATATGTGCTATATGAAGATGTTATGTGTTGTGTGCAATACGATATTTATAATGATGCATGTTACTCTCATGGCATGACCTTCCTAACCCAATTTGGAAAGTTCACTAACTTTCCTAATCTCAATTTGGCAAGTCCACTGACTTGACTTCCAAAAATCATGTTGTTAGGAAAGAGCTATTCTTTCTCATGCATGTCCGTGGTGTGTGCTTGCATATACCCATACTTAGTACAAGTGTGTACTAACCCTATACATCTATACTATTTTAGGTGCAGGTACAGGTGGGCGATAGAGCTACAGGATCATTGTTGCAGCTATCCGGACGTCAACATTCATCCGGAGTTTGGCAGGTCCTCATGCTTTCGAGGATGCTACTATTTTACATTCTAGATTAGTTTTAGAGTTGAGCTAGTGGAGCATGTTCCACTAGCGTTTCTTTCCTGTTTTTATTCAGACTTTGTATTGGTGCCATTTTGGCAATTATACACTTAGTACTTATTGATTTACTTCTTTCAGTTGCTTATCTCTTAATGTTAGATGGTTGATGGTGAACAATTATGAAATGTTAAGAATGTTTAACAAGTATGTTAAGGAACAAAAAGTTTCAAATTTTCCGCTAAAATTAACCTAAATGAAGTATGAATGACGTAAGTAGGCTTGTCTGCGACCTCTGAGAGGTCAACGATGCCGGTCTCGTCTGGGGTCTAGATTCCAGTCGTGACAAAGTTGGTATCAGAGCACTAGGTTAAATTACGAAAATAATAAGTTCACATCAACCACATTGAATAGTTTCTAAGTCATGGTAGTGAAATGCACCACTATCCTGAATTAGAGACTGCATGATGCGTAGGATAATTTCCCTTCTTCTGATCTTATCGTGCTTTTCCGAATGTCTGATTTCTTAGTGTTATGAGAGTATCTAACATCAATTTTTGTTGTTTTCAGAGAATGAACCCTAGGAGGGCTATTGGTCAGAGGAGAGGAGAAGCAGCTGTTGGGGGCAACCTAGTTCCACCCCAGGCTCCAGCTGAAGGAGTGGCTGTACCAGTTAACCCAGGTGGGTTGACTGATGCTGAGGTGAGGGCATCTCTGGACCATATGGCACAGGCCATTACTATGCAGGCCAAGGCTATGAATGCCCAGGTCAATCGGCAGGACATCCAGAGGGAGAACCCACCGGTTCGTAGCATGGCTGACAGGCTGAGGGATTTCACGAGGATGAATTCTCCTATTTTCACAGGGTCTAGGACTGCAGAGGATCCCCAGGAGTTTGTGGATGAGGTGCATAAGATCCTGGTGGCTATGGGGGCCACTGATATTGAGAAGGCTGAGCTGGCTTCCTATCAGCTCAAGGATGTTGCACAGACTTGGTGCAAGATGTGGCAAGATAGCCGTGTCTTAGGTGGAGTGCCAGTCACATGGGAGATGTTCAAGACAACATTTCTGGAGAGATTCTTCCCCAGGGAGATGAGGGAGTCCAAGGTTGAGGAATTCATCAACCTTAAACAAGGCTCTATGACAGTCACGGAGTATTCCCTGAAGTTTGTTAAGCTGTCAAGGTATGTTATTTTCCCTAGTATTTAATAGCATGAATGAGAAGAATACTGAACTTTGTTGAAATCATCCAGGTATGCTACTTCCCTGGTTTCTAACAGCAGGGATGAGATGAGCAGGTTCCTCACAGGAATCAATGGAGACATGGAGGAGGAGTGTCGATCTGCAATGCTCCATGATAATATGGATCTTTCCAAGTTGATGGTGCATGTCCAGCAGGTAGAGGACAGCCGCAGAAAGAGAGGTGTTCGAGATGCTAGGAGGCCTAGGCCTCAAGATTAGGCAGGTCCCAGTTATGGAGGCCACAGGAACAACTTTGGCGTCCGTGAGCAGCCAAGGTTCAAAAAGGGGCAACAGAGTTCTGGGAATTCTAATCCTCAAAGGAGTGCTACACCTAGAGGAGGCAGACCTGAGCCCAAGAGAAGCAATGGAGGTGAGATGCAGCGTCCTAAGAAAAATTGTGCTAAGTGTGGCCGAGCTCACAATGGAGAGTGCAGACAGGGAACTAATGCCTGCTTCGGTTGTGGTAAGAGTGGACACATGGTCAGAGACTGTCCACAGAACAGAGGTCAGGAGGGAGGTAATGCTCAGCCTAGGCCTAATCCGCAGGGTGCAGCAGCAGCCGAGCCTCCTAAGAGGAACAGGTTATATGCCCTGAAGGGCAGGGAGGAGCAGGGGAAGTCCGCTGATGTGGTCACAGGTATGCTGCAAGTGTTCTCAACTTATGTTTATGCTTTACTTGATCTAGGGTCTACACTTTCCTTTGTAAGTCCTCTGCTTGCTATTACTTTTGAGATATTGCCTGAAGTTCTGCATGATCCTATAGTGGTTAGTACACCTTTAGGAGAGAATGTAAGAACTGATAGAGTATACAAAGATTGCCCAATAGTTGTGAGTGGTAAAACTATGTGTGCAAACTTGCTTGAGTTACCCATGCATGATTTTGATGTTATTCTTGGCATGGATTGGCTTCACAGTTGTTATGCTTGCTTGGACTGTCGTAGTAGAGTGGTGAGATTTCGCTTTCCTAATGAAGAAGAGTTAGTCTGGGAGGGGTACAATTCGAGTCATCCTAATCCCTTGATTTCTAACATTAAGGCCTATAAAATGATGTCCAAGGGGTTATTGTGTCATCTTGTGAGTGTTAATGATTTAGATCATGACATTCCTTCCATAGACTCAGTGCCTGTAGTGAATGAGTTCTTAGGTGTGTTTCCTGATGATTTGCCTGGAGTCCCTCCCCTTCGAGAGATTGACTTTGGTATTGATTTAGAACCCGATACTAAACCAATCTCAATTCCTCCTTACAGAATGGCTCTAGCTGAACTCAAAGAGTTGAAGCTGGAGTTAAAAGATCTCACTGACAAGGGTTTCATTCAGCCGAGCGTATCCCCTTGGGGCGCTCCAGTGTTGTTTGTAAAGAAGAAAGATGGAACCCTTATAATGTGTATCGATTATCGGCAGCTCAACAAAGTCACTATAAAGAATAAGTATCCACTCCCCAGAATAGATGATTTGTTCGATCAGCTCCAAGGTCTAGTTTCTTCTCTAAGATTGATCTTCGATCAGGGTATCATCAGCTTAGGGTTAGGGATGGAGATATCCCAAAGACAGCCTTTCGTACCCGCTATGGTCACTATGAGTTTCTATTCATGTCATTTGGTCTCACGAATGCACCTGCTGCATTTATGGATCTCATGAACAGGGTCTTCCGTGAATACCTTGAATCTTTCGTCATAGTATTCATTGATGACATTATCATCGACTCTAAGACCAAGGAAGTGCATGAACAACATTTGAGACTAACCTTGCAAGTACTTAGACAGCATCAGTAGTATGCCAAATTAAGCAAATGTGAATTCTGGCTGAGATCAGTGACCTTCCTGGGTCATGTTGTGTCCGATCAGGGCGTGAAGGTGGATCCCAGAAAGACTGAGGCTGTGAAGAACTGGCCAAAGCCTCTTACTCCCACTGACATCCGTAGCTTTTTGGGATTGGCTGGTTAGTACCGCAGGTTTGTGAAGGACTTTTCTTCCATTGCTGCCCCACTGACAGCTTTGACTAAGAAGAAAGCCAAGTTTGAATGGACGGAGACTTGTGAGAAGAGTTTCCAGGAGCTCAAGGACAGACTCACTTCAGCCCCGGTGCTTACTTTGCCTAAGTGTGGTGAGAATTACACTTTTTATTGTGATGCATCTAGGGTTGGTTTGGGTTGTGTTCTTATGCAGGTTGGTAAGGTGATAGCCTATGCGTCCAGACAGCTCAAGGTTCATGAGAAGAATTATCCCACTCATGACCTAGAGTTGTCAGCTTTGGTGTTTGCACTAAAGCTGTGGAGGCATTATCTGTATGGAGTGCATGTGGACGTGTTCACAGACCATAAGAGTCTCCAATACGTGTTCACACAGAGGGAGTTGAATCTACATCAGCGGAGATGGTTGGAGCTGTTGAAGGATTATGACATGAATGTGCACTACCATCCAGGTAAGGATAATGTTGTAGCTGATGCTTTGAGCAGGATGAGCATAGGAAGTACAGCCCACATTGAGGATGAGAAAAAGGAGCTGGTGAAAGATGTACACAGACTGGCCAGACTGGGTGTGCATTTGGTTGACTCCACTAGTGGGGATGTTTCAGTTCATCCTAGTTCTGAATCATCCTTGGTAGTTGAGGTCAAGCAGGGTCAGCATCTAGATCCTGTGTTGATGGAGCTGAAGGACTCAGTGCTGATAAAGATGAATGAGTCTTTCGCTTTGGGAGGTGATGGCATACTTAGGTATCAGGACAGGCTGTGTGTGCCAGATGTGAATGATTTGCGGACCAGGATTGTTGCAGAGGCCCATGGTTCAAGATATTCCATACATCCATGTTCCACCAAGATGTATCATGATCTTAAGCAGATTTATTTGTGGGATGGCATGAAGAAGGAGATTGCAGAATATGTGGTCAAGTGTCCTAATTGTCAGCAGGTTAAGGCAGAGCATCTTAAGCCTGGTGGTCTGACTCAGATTATTGAGGTTCCGACTTGGAAGTGGGAGGCCATTAATATGGACTTCGTGGTTGATCTTTCGAGGACTAGGAGGCAACATGACTCCATATGGGTTATTGTGGACAGATTGACTAAGTCTGCCCACTTTATCCCTGTGAAGTCTACTTACAGAGCCGAGGATTATGCGAGACTCTACATTGATGAGATTGTGAGATGGCATGGGATTTTCTTGTCTATTATTTCAGATAGAGGAGCGCAGTTTACTTCACATTTTCTGGAGATCGTTCACTAAGATCTTGGGCACGCAGGTAAAGCTTAGCACTGCCTTTCATCCTCAGACAGATGGGTAGGCAGAGCGCACCATTCAGACATTGGAGGACATATTGAGAGCGTGTGTGATTGACTTCACAGGTAACTGGGATGACCATCTGCCTTTGATAGAGTTCTCGTATAATAATAGCTATCACTCCAGCATTGGGATGGCACCGTTTGAGGCACTGTATGGTAGGAGGTGTAGATCTCCAGTTGGGTGGTTCGAGGTTGGAGAGTCATCCATTTTGGGTCCTGAGATCATTCATGAGGCCTTAGAGAAGGTCATAGTGATTAGGGACAGGTTGACTACTGCTTACAGTCGGCAGAAGTCATATGCTGATAACAGAAAATGGCCCTTAATGTTTGATGTTGGTGACCAGGTTTACTTGAAAATATCACATATGAAAGGGGTGATGCGATTTGGTAGAAAAGGGAAGCTGAGTTCGAGGTATGTGGGGCCCTATGAGATCCTACAACGTGTGGGTGAGGTGGCCAATGAGTTAGCATTGCCTGTGGAGCTAGCTTCTGTTCATCCAGTCTTTCATGTCTCTATGTTGAAGAAGTGCCTAGGTGATCCAGCATCAATCTTACCTGTTGAAGGTTTGGGGATTGGTGAAGACTTGTCTTATGAGGAGGTACCTGTTGAGATCTTAGACAGACAGGCCAAGCGGCTGAGGAACAAGGAGATTGCCACAGTGAAGGTATTGTAGAGAAATCATCTTGTTGAGGGTGCTACGTGGGAGGCTGAGGCCGACATGAGATCCCGCTACCCTCACCTTTTCAGCTCTTGAGGTTAGACTTCCTACTCTTAAACCTATGTTTCCTTATCTATCTATATTTTATTGCTATTGATTGACTGTGTATAGTGATTTTATTATGATCTGACTGGCATTACGATGTGAAGTGGTAGTGTCATTCCGGGACGAATGTTCCTAAGGGGGGGGGGGATAATGTAACAACCCTAAAAATGAATAGGATCAAGACATAGGGTGCCAAGAATGCTTGCGATTAGAACAAGGTTCACACGGATTGATACGCGTAGAACCAGACCTCAGAACCCTTACTACGACCAAGCCAACTAATCTTGGGGAGTTAGTTGAGCTTGGAAAGGTTGGAATCAACCAAGTAAGGTTCTCAAAAACGAATATTTAATCTAAGGAGTCTTTACCGGACTTAAAAAGAAGAAATCTTAAGTTTTGAGAGTCTAGGGGTACAATGGTCTTTTACCAGGCTAAGGGTAATATCATAATTACTCTAAATATATATAGTTAATTAATTATTTATTAAGATGGAGGGGCAATTTGGGGAGAGAGAGCCGAAATTGAGCTCTTGAAGTGGTGCTCCACCAGGGTTCGAACCTAGGTGGAAGCAATGATTTAAATTGTTTTTATTTAAATTGATAAATTTAATGTAATTAATTTATATTTATTAATTATTATCTGATTTAAGATAAAAGGAAAAATCAGATTTTTGTATTAATTTAATTAAATCCTAATTTGACTAAGTCTTGAATTTAGTCTCCTAATCCTAATAACTCACTCTCCCTCACATTTCTCAACTATCTCACGTTCTCAATCTCTCTCTCAAGTTATTCTGCCAAACACAACAAAAACCAGAACAAAATTCATCAAGAGTTCTTCACACTTGAAGAACTCACAAGAATTTTTAAGTAAGAGACAAAGTAATCAAAACGTCCACTACAAGAAAAATGACTTTTAACGAAAGGAAATCTGGTCGTTAAAAGTCCATATCCAGTCGTTAAAGGTCTATAACGACCGGAAAAAAATTGGTCGTCACCGGTCGTTAAAAGCTCCGTCGTTAAAGGTTAACGACCGGATTGCGTAGATGGTCGTTAGATATTACTTAGCGACAACCATAAATCCGGTCGCCACATTTAGTAACAACGACTACAAATTCCCTTCGTTGATGGTCATTTGGTCGTTAATATGTTGAAGTAAAACCAAAATTTCTAGTCGTTTCAGTGGTCAGATTCTTTCCTTGATTACATTACTTTTACAGTTTCGGGTCTTAATATCTTTGCACAAGCCATAATAAATTTTAATATAAAATTTCTTAACTGTTTTGCCATGAACAAAAACATAATATAAAAGTTAAATATAAATATGTGTTCAACACAATATCTAATTAAGACACATATTCAACATATATAAGATCTAAACAACATAGATGTTCGACATAAATATTATAAAACACACATGTTCGGCGTCTATCGAATCCTAAAATTGAGAAAATAAAATAACTGCATATATTAAAATATCTCTAGATCTACACCAACAATAAAAATTTAATATATCTTTCCTTTCAGCTGGATCCACAGTTCTTCAACAAGCTAAGACGTTTAATCTTCATCATCACATTCTTCATCATCTGTTTTAAAAAAAACAATTTGAGGTCAATTCGTCACAAAATGCCGGTTTTCTATAATTTGTAACTTTTAAAACATAAATCAATCATTTATAACAAAACTCAACAAAAACACATGGGGAAAAAAGCATTCTAATCAAGTCTTTTTGCAGATTACTATCATTTAGTCCTCCAAGTGAAGAATATCATTTTTATACGAGACCCAACATGTTTGACTTGTTACAAGTTTTATAAAGAAATTATATCATATAAACATCAATTATCTCTCTCATTTTTAGAAGCAAATGTACAATGTATGTTCCATATTGCTGAAAAGATGATCCAACAATGTCTTAGCATTTGGAGAAAGCCACCAGCAGGCTCTACTATTGAACTATATAGACTACACAAAATTCATTCATGTAACTGTGAAACTTATGGAGATAAAATAAAATCAGATAACCATCTTTCACATTTACGAAATTCAAAAAGTTCAACAAATTTAGAGTTCATTATTCAAAAACTATAACACAATAAAGATTTAACATGCAACACAAATACTAAGGTGAACATGTAGGAAAGGAACTCAGTTCTGATTTCTGAACATAGGAATACATCCTGATTGAGATAAAGATATGATCTATAAGCATGTAGTCTACTTCATCATTGAAAGTAGTACAACTAAAGTCTACCTTCCTTCTAAAATCAACTTATACCATAGAAAGACAGACCACTCATTAGCAAAGCCCTTATCAAAGATGAGCATTTGTTAATGACATCACTAAATTCATTGAAAAGTACACATCATGGCATAGCTAATGAAAAGTTTGCTAACCTGATGGAGGTGATGGACTCTGACGAACCAATATACTTTCAAGGCGATCATATTTACTCTCTAGAATATCAATACGCTTTTGCAGTGATTCCTTTTCTTTTCGAGTTGTTTTCAGCTCTTCCAACAACACTGCCTTAGAAGTACTACCACCTTTCAACTCCTTAGTGGTTATCCCACCGCCAAATCCAACGGCATGACTTTTGCATTGAGGTCCATTCTAAACATCAATAGTAAAAGACCAAATACTTTTTACGTTTATGATTATGTACTGAATATACAAAGCAAGTTCACAATTGTTTTTATAAAATTATATGTACAGGTTAGAGAATTCCTAAAATCCAATCTGATTATATTAAAATAAGAGAATTCAAAGTCTTAAGAAAACAGGTGAACGATTTTATATTTTTTTGTTTGTAGCATTTAAATTTTGTTACAGGTGTGCACATTCTTATTACCTATATTGAGAACATCAAAGTTTTGATAGTGTCTGATAGTTTAACATTTTATGATGCTCATACCATAGTTCAAAAATCGGTGAAACACAGTAAAATATCGCAACCAACAATACCTCTTAGAAAATAGCCAATAAAACTGAATTAAAAAACATAGCAAAACAAATGGCCACAAAAATTGAGACAAATACTTGAAATATTTTCAAAAACACATCAGTAAAAAAGAAAGTTTTAGAAAAAAAAACGTACCTTAAAAAACGAAATCAACAAAAAGCCTTCAAAAGAATAGTTTTGGAGACACTTTCAACAATAATAGTAAGCACATCCACCGACAGATTTGGAACCAAATACTACAACAACCAAGAAAGAAATATGTGAACATGAGATACACTTCACAGAAAAGAAAATATGAAATGCAACAAAGACCTTACAAAAATCAACAAGCCACATGAAATTATATAGACATAATTTCAGTATAGTCTTTCCAATATTATTTATTGCCTATTTCAAAGAATTCATCCATTTTCAATGATACTATATGCAGGTGATACTATATGCTGCTTTCGTCATGTCTCTGTATTTCCCTTTTATATTTTCTATTTATCGTATCGCTACTTTCATAAAAGTTAAGCCTAAATTACAGCACCAACTGAGTTGTCTCACATACATATTGGATTTAGAGGATACATAAAATTCAAATATGATTCAATATAAACAAGAAAAACAAAATATGGAAATTGCAAACAGGGTTGAAACAATAACTGTTGCCAAAGAATTAAGCAGATAAAATAAGCACATAAAGAAAGAAGAAGAAGAAGAAGAAGAAGAAAAGATGAGAAACTTAACTTGCTGTCACTTGAAAGAGTGTCATAGCATGAGAAGTGAAATAGAGGGAAATGATTAGAAAGAAGGCACGAAATGCTTTTACGAAATAAAAACAATCCCTAGTTACTATCAACCATAGTTAAGTAGAAAAGCGAGAAATCGCTTCCCCGCTTCTGGACTGCAACACCTGCTTTTTTTTTTTGCCATAGTTTCACTTCACTGCAAAAAAGCAATACAGCTTCACTTTGCTTTGCACTTTGCCTTTTGAATTGTAAATATGGCTTAAGCACATCCTTTGTTCTGACATTAATATATTTTTATATTCCTTAAAGAAAAAAGATCACTCTAATCTTGGGGCATTTGTTTCTTAGCTCTAGTTCTCTGTAATAGAATTTTAGAAATGAACATGTTCTACAGATAAAAGTAGAGACTATTTTGTGCAGTTAAGTATAAAGGAGTATTATCCAAAAAGATAGTCGAATAAAATTGAATAAGGAACATCAGTACAGGAAAGGGTAGGGAGATCAAAAATATCACACCAATAGTTCCAGCATGTGTTTTGGGTAAAAGTAGAAGTCTTAGAAGTTCTAAAGGTTGTATAAAAGTTAATTTGATAAATACAACATCACACCAATCATCACATTCATTTACACAAATGAATTGGAATTTCTAAAACTTGTGAGAGTTGCATGAAATATTCTTTCTTCTAGAATTGTGTCGAGAACTTTGGGAAGTTTAAAGCAGTGAATTGTGATATATAAGCAAACTGAGATTACAAATATTACTTTAGAAGTGTCGAACCTGAAGTGCAGCTGGAAGTAAACCAACTGCACATATTTCAGAGGTTGTTCAGCCCAACCAATAAAACATAGGAAATCTAGATAACCAACCCTCACTTCTAGCAGTGTTCTAATTGCTTCAAAGGATGACCGAAACACAAAATTTGAAAGTAGTTCTTAAAAGGGCAAGGCAACAACTACACAAAATAAGCTACGAAATGAAGGAAAATAGAGAGATTTGAGATGCTGGTCTGAAAGGAAAGGGGAATTCCAACTAATGATTTGATTACAATGATGTTTACCTTTATATACTAGTAAAGATATAAACAAGGACATTCATATATAGATACATCAAGATGTTGCTTTCACTCCTATCAGAACATGAGTTATTCATTGCTTAACAAAAAATTGGCTGAATACGTTTCTGGGACACCACTCCAACAGTTGCAATAAAAAGACTCATCTGCACCAGAAAAATCAGAAGATTCATCACTACCCTCACTTATATTTTGAACGTGTTTACTCCAACACCTGCTTGGATGATATTTTGAACTGGATAAACACTAAACCAAGGAACAGGGGACCACAGGAACTATCGACAGGAATAACAAGGAACGTAACAGGGTAAATCCATAGAGGACTTATATGGGCAATACTGGCTGCGCTAGTGTATTATATATGGAAGACGAGGAATGATGCAATCTGGAAGCAGAGAATGCAAAGAACACAAGTGATAATGAAAAAAATACAACTTGACAGTAGTGAGAATCATTGAAGTACTAAAGAGGAAGCATAGAAGGAAAGATAGGTATAGAGCAATTATATAAATAGTTAATGTGTAGTTGTAGCTGTTGGAAATGCTTAGGATGGACTAGGTTGTTTTATTATTATTTTTCTTATTAGCTTGCTGTAACTGGGTTCAGTAAGTTTGGGGATAAAGTGTGTTTGTTCAATCAAGAAAAATATGAATCATTATACAACAAAGAATTCTCAAACTCCCATTTCATAGGATCTCCTTCATTACCTCCAAAACTATATATCGATGAATACGAAGAACTCTAAAGTCAAAACAAGTCCAAACCATAACCTAAACCAACAGGTTCTGGTGGATCAGAAACAAAACATGTTCAAATTGGATTATTTGGTTCTAACCCAGTCCCAGTCACCCCTTTACAAGAATACATTGCCCTGCATACCCACAAACATATTACATAATTTAAGAGCATGTGGATCAATAACCTACTGGTGGAAAAACATATGAATCATACATCATAAACTCAAAAATGGTCAAAATCAAAATACCCACATAACAATTTATGGTCAAAATCAGAATACCCACATAAATTTTATGGTCAAAATCAGAATACCCACATAACAATTTATGGTCAAAATCAGAATACCCACATAAATTTATGGTCAAAATCAGAATACCCACATAAATATTTATGGTCAAAACAACCTAGCTAACCTTGAGGGGAATGAAAGTCCAAGAATATGTCAACTTACAATCACCCGCAGCAAACACCAGCAAAACTCAGGTGAAATTTCAGCAAGGAGCAGAAAACTCAACTGAAATTTGAAGGAAAAATAAAGAGGCGACTTCTGCAATTAAAAAAAAAAGACTTTGATTTCATTTATAAAGACCTTCAATAGAGATCTATAGCTTAATTTTTGCAAACAAACCTGAATTTTAGGAACTGTACCACCATTATTGTGGTTTGTTTTGCTGATTTTTCTCCAACAAATCAGTTCTGCGCTGGAATTAAGGGACTCTGAGTCACGATTCTGCAATTTTCACTCCCGCATGTAGCTCTTTTGTCGCAGATTGAGGAGTTGGATTAACGTTCTTAGTTTGGTTTTGTGCTGTGGAAAAATAGATGTTTTGTTATGTTCTTATGGAATGAAGGGTAATGGGGTGTGACCATCAGTTGGAGGTGGGGTAATAAGTCTTTTTGTGAAAACAATTTATTAAAGTAAAAATATGTGTAATATTTTTATACTTAACGTCCGGGTATAAAAAAATTTGAGGTGCGGATATTGTTGCTTTACTAATATTACATTAAAATAGTCTTTTAACGACTGAATTTTTTTTTTGACGTTATAAATATACTTTTAACGACCGGAATTATATTGTTTCGTTAAAATTTGGTCGTTAAATATTATTTTTCTTGTAGTGGTCAAGGCTAAGAGAGGTTCGTCGAGTAGGGTGTACGTTGAAGTGAATTGGGCTGGGTTTGGAGGAGTTTCCGGACAGCAGCTTCACACTTGAATAACGTCCAAAGGTATGGGTTTCTCTCCTGGAATTCTTTCTCCAAGAGTACTTTCCTTCGAACGTTTCTCAAGCTCTTGAAACTAAGGTTGTTCCCCTTTGTATGTCCTGGTCCTTAGCACCCAAACGAATTCGTAGGATGGGTATGTTCTGCTGCTAGATTTAGGCATGAATGACGTGTTTATATTAAATGTGAATATGTTTATATGAGGAAAATTATGAAAACAACATTCAAAGTGTGACCGAGAAATGGATGTTTGTGTGTGTGCTCGTGGACAGTGGCTTTAGCCACTGTTTTGGAATCGTTTGAGACGTGTTTTCCTTGTGTATTGTATGCGTAAAATATGTGTACAATAGGATGTTCATTTTAATGAAATATGGTTGATTGAATATTTTTCTTTAGCCAAATGAATCCAAGAAAGATACGTTTAAGAATGTGTTTAAATGACTTATGAAAGCACCTTGAAAATAATGTGAAAACGTTGATGAAAATGAGTTGAGGAATGGTGAAAATTTCCAACAATTATGCCTTAATATTTTAGGCTAAAGTTCAACCCAGAAATCTGGGAATTTATACGTTTTAAAGAAGTGAGGCCACCAGGTTTCGAACCTGTGACCTCACTCCTTAGTCACTTATTCGCGAAAAAGAAAAGAAAAAAATAAAGGGGGGCTGGGGGGGGGATCGAACTCGCGACCCAACTGCTGCTTTGCGAAAAGAAAAGAAAAATAAAGGAGGCTGGGGGAATCGAACTCGCGTTCTATGGGGGAGAAGAAGGAGAAAATTAATTAAACAAATAAATGGGAGGCGTGGGATTCGAACCCACGACCTCCAGGTACGCGCGAAAGAGGAGAAAATAAGAAAAGAGAAAACGCGAGGCGTGAGAATCGAACCCACGACCTGAAGGCTGAGGGAAGAAGCGAAATTAATTATGAAATTACAGAGGCTGTGGGGGTTCGAACCCACCACCTCACAGCCTCAGCGAAATTAAAATGTAAATAAGGAGGCTGTGGGGGTTCGAACCCACAACCTCCTTATTCCAGCGAGAATTAAAGGAAAAATCAAAGAGGATGTGGGGGTTTGAACCCACAACCTCTTGGTTAGGGCGAAAATGAGTAATGAAAACTTAATGAAAAATAAAAAGAGGTTGTGGGTGTTGACACCCAATTTTGGCCTAACATTTTAAAAAATTCATAATTTTATAGTTTCAATTTCGATTTGCTAAAATCACTTAATTCATATTCGAATCAATTAATTTATTTTGTTTAGATTAAGAAGCTCTCTAAATTAATTTATGTGAATTCATCCTATTAATCAATTACTTTAAAACCATTCAAATAGACAAATTTTGAATTTTTTTTGCATTTGTCCCACATCGCTTCCCACATCTATTTTGAACCCAAAATTGGTCCTATATAAGCCCCTCTTCATTACACCAAAGAAGAAGAAAAAAAGAGAAGACCAAAGAGTACCCAGAATTTTTTCGGGAATTCTTGGTTCCATAGTTTAATATTTTTAAAATATTTTTGCGGCTGTTCGAGTTTGGGGAGGTGGTGGATCGTCTCCGTTAAATTCGCAGTTCCGGTTCGCTGCCCAGACCAGGTAAATTCTTTCTTAGCTTTGTATTATTTAATTTCTAGATTTTTTATCTGTTATATGTTAATTAGCTTTGTTTTAGCTTTCGTGCATTAGGTTGTGGTATGACATTTTAGTAGCGTTTCTCTTGTTCCTACAATTTTATTTACTGTTAGTTGTAAATTTATTTATTTATTTATTTATTTTTCTCTTTAGTCTTGCTTATGTTTCTTTAGGAATTTATTTGTGTATTAGTTATAGTTTAGGAGTTAGGGCCAATGACAAAACTCTCTGTCGGTTTTGGAGGCCTACGTAATATTAAAAGGCGGAAATTTTTAGTTCAAGTTTTAATGCTTGTTATTGTTTAGATTTATTCCTTTTTTTTCATTTATTGTTATTGTCTTCAATTGATCCGGATATATTTAGTTGGTGAATATGCTTAGTTATTATTATTAATTATTTATTTTATTATTTATTCCTTGCAGTGAATAATAATGTTGTTCATTTTAAAGCAATTTTAGTTAATAATGATGTACATCTGTTTTGTTGTTACAAGGTCGATTTACTTTTATTATTTTAATATATTACCATTATTATTATTGATCTGTAAATTTAATGACATTATATTCCTTTGTTGATTAGTTTGATGGTCAAAATATATTTGCTTATTTTATTTGTTTCTTCTAGCGTTTTTATATATTCAATTTGTCATTGTCAATAATGTTAGTTGTCTTTACTGTTCATCTTAATTTGATCAACTATTTGAATTCTTTTGAGGGGTCTGACATGAAATGTCACATTATAAGTTTATTACCTTCAATAATTGTTATTATTTCTAAGTTGTAGTTTTTGTCGTGGATTGTTTTAGAGACATTTGGTTACTTGTTAATTTTGTTTAATTGCTAAGAAACAAATTAAATTGGCCAATGAAGAAATTACCGTCGATTTCCAAGGCCTTTCATGTTTATAAGACGGATTTTATTTTTAAGTTATTATTTGATAAATTCATATTTTGTTTCTTACTAACACTTTACTAAGTGTCTAAACTCCAAATCATATTTGTTGATATTTTTTCTTTTCCATATGTATATCTATAATATTTAAACTTTATTGGGTTACATTTATTATAGTTAGACTTTGTTTATTGTTATATTGCTTGATTGAATTGTTATTCCTTTAATTTAATTGTGTGTTTAAATTGTTATTTCATTTCTTTTGCTCCTAGCCTTTGGAATTTTTGCTAATGCAATTGTTTAGAAGTTTCTCGGCGAACATATGTTTAATTTTCTTCATTTTATTAAATATTGTTAGGATGTCAATTGTGTTGTAGGATTATTTGCCCCATTTTGTTCCACTTTTCACATGGTTACCTAGTGTTATTTTATCATTTAACTTTTAACGCTATTGAATTATATGTCAAGATGACCAAAGAAAAAAACTCTCTGTCGGTTTTGGAGGCCTACTCAACATTAAAAGACGGAAATTTTTAGTTTAAGTTCATATAAATTGTTTGTTAAAATTGTTAAAATGGCCGATGAAGAAATTACCGTCGATTTCCAAGGCCTCCAATGTTAATAAGACGGGTTTTTATTTTTAGTTATTATTTCTTATATTCAATTTTATTCATATTTATTTATTACTAACACTTTTACTAAGTGTCTTTACAGGTACACAGAGTTACTTCCATTGAAGCTATTCGAAGAGCTCAAATTATATTTTTATTAATTATTATGTAAATATCGACGTTAGGCAAACCTTAGGCCGTTTCTTATATTATTATTTTATTTTATTACATGTGTATATTGCATATTTATATTACTTGTATATTATTATTATCTCCTCCTCAATTTGAAAAAAAAATGAATTCAGTCGGGACCCACACTTATGAATTTCGAAGGGTGCCTAACCCCTTCCCTTCGAAATAATTTGAACCCCCTACCTAGAATCAATTGGTTTCGTAGATCATATAATGTTTTTCCTAGTTTTTCCTAAAATTAGGTGGCGACTCTTTTTAAAACTCATTCATTTTTAAAACTCTTTCAAAATTGAATCAATTAATTATTTTTTGAGTCACCGCGACGTTTTGCCCTATTTGAACAGAGTGGGGATGTAAACAGAATGGCGACTCCGCTGGGGACTATTAGAGGTTCTAACCATATGAATTCATTTTTTTAAAAAATTGAGGAAATTCTTTTATTGTGTTATACCTTGTATTTTTATATTTCGTTGATGATGTGTATATTGTATTTGTTGTTTATTCAATTTTCTTTTATTATATGTATATTGTCATTGCACTCATACATCTTCCCGTCAAATGGCAAATAGTATGCATTAGGAAAACGGAAGTTACGTGGCTTTCCACGGCTTCTTTCAGAAATACACAAGAGTTTCATTTGGAAGTATCAAACGAATAGTTGGAATGCGGTCATTCGACGTCGTTTCGTAGCTTCACCCCGTTGTTTGTCCGACTCGGGTTACCGTCAACTTGAAAACTATTCTAGTGAAGCCTAAGATAGAGCAAAACCAAATCCAAATCTAAGCATTAAACTAAGATGACCCAACACCCAAGGTGTGTTGGGTTCATTAGATAGACCACCTTGAGTCCAAAAGTGCCTACGGCCTGAACGGACGATCATATTTATTTGTTTAAATTTGAAGGATGTATACATCATTTGAAAAAATCATTATCCTCGGAATTGGGAGTATATTATAGCTTATTCTATTTAAAAAAAAAATCTCTCACAAGTTACTAGTCTAAGACGCGGGAACCCAGAGAAGAGAAGAAATAAAGAGAGAAAGACCTTCTATGGAAGCATAGTATAGGATTGAACCCCTGCGCGGGACTGAATATTTTGTATCCCATTTTCCCTATCCCCATTCATTTTATTCGTATAAATTTGTATAAATTTAGATTTCGGGACAATGGAATGTTTCAAATGATATATACATCCTTTAAATCGGTAGGCCTACCCTAGGCATAAAAGGATCACATATTTGTATAGGACGCGCAATAATTGTTTGTATGCTATGTGATATATTTCAGTTTGTCTTTAATTAAAACAATATTTGTGTGTTTAATTCATTATTTGTGTGATATTTTGCATTATCCATTATGTACATGAACTAACACTCTTACATTTTGAGTTGTTCTTCTTCACAGCGAAAAACTGATTCAAAAATCATTATTTGTCCGAAGTCGCAAGAGACAAGAGGATTAGCGAAATGCGAGTCCTTGTATTTCACAAGACATTAATATTAAGTCAAAACGATAAATCAGGGGAGTATTTGACTATGAGGTGACACCCACTTATTTTTATTATTATTTTGCATGATGGTCCTGCTCTCACATATTTCTCATATTTTTGTAGGAATACCGTCCCCGACATCAGTCGGGGACGGTCATGACAATGTTTGGATCTCGTGAAAATTTGGGAGGAGACAGTTCCAAGAAAACATCCATAAAGAGTATACGTAGAAATTACTGTGAGAATTCGCAGGTTACATTCAAAAGACATTGACGATTAAGAGACTATAAAACATATTGGTGCGGGAAAAAAAAACAAAGGGGTCAAAAACAAAAAAAAAAGAATTTCTTTGAGTTGTCTAAATCTTTAAATTATTATATGTCTTATCTGGACGAACTACGCGTACCTGATTCTCATTTTAATGAGATACGTAGGCAACCCTTCTTGGGTTCGGTATTATCTTCTACCAAAGGAAAATATAATTTGTGCATATTTTTCAAGTCATATCTGGACGAACTACGCGTACCTGATTTTCATTTTAATGAGATACGTAGGCAACTCTTCTTGGGTTTGGTATTATCTTCTCAAAAAAAAAAAAAGTTTGTGCATATTTTCCAAGTCATATCTGCATGAACTACGCATACCTGATTCTCATCTTAATGAGATACGTAGGCAGCCCTTCTCGGGTTCGGTAATCATTCTTTCAAAAAATAAAATTACTTGTACATACTGTAAGAGTCATGTCTTTAGCTCGGTCGTGACCTATGTAGTCAAGAGCATGTAAATATATTTGATATGATGAAAAAGACTGACTTTGCGGTAAATTATAGATTCTCGTGGTACCTCTTATCTGTACTTTTGTGATGCTTGAAAATTCTCTTGCATGCAATCAAGATAAGAATAAAATTAACATTATGTTTCATGTGCATTGTGTGGTGAGCTTTTGATCAAAGTTCAATTGTGTTACACTGTTGATGTAGAACTTGACCTGAATGTTTTTCGAGGCGAAATCCTGAGTAATGTTTGGTTTGAGAAAGGATTGTAGGCCTTTTTTGACCAGATTGTGCCTTTCAAAGCCTACCAAATTACATTAATCCCTAGTTTTCCCACTTTGAGCCTGAAACCTTTCTTTGGACAACCACATCTTAACCACTACCCTTTTAAGTGCTTACAAGCACTATCCTCTCTTGGCCCAACCTTCTTGAGTGCACCAAGAATGTGCAAATTATAAGAGAAGATCCATGTTTGAAATTTCCGAAAGCAAAGATAGTCTCCCAAAGTCAAGAAAACAAAAGACTTCTAGAGAAAGAAAAAATATAAAGAAAGAAAGAAAAGGTGAAAGAAATAAATAAAGACAAAAATACCCTTACAAGGTCAATGAAAGGTGGAAAGGAAAATACTCCAACAAAAAGGAGAAAAATTTACAAGAAAGGAGTGAAATAAAAGAAAAGCTCCAAGAAATAAGGACTCAAAAGAAGTCAAAAAAAAAAGAGAAGAATGGAAAAGCTCAAAAAAATGAGAACTCAGAAGAAGTCGAAACAAAGGAAGAAAAAGAAGAAGAAGGAAAAAGAGTAAAAAATGAGAATTCAAAAGAAGTTGAAAGGGGGGAGAACAATGAAGAGGATCTAACGCAAAGGCGTACCAATCATTAAGAGCACAAATTTTGGGTGACGCTCAGGAAGGAATTCAGTCACTTTTATCCCAAATAAATATCCTACCCATCCCTAAGCCTACGCTACAAGCCAATGACGAGCCCTACATGATGTCATTCCAAATGTTCTCGCATTAGTGGAGATTTACATAAGGGTCAAGCCTATGGTATCACAGTTGTATGCATTGAACATTCTTGTGAGTGTGAGTGCACTTTCAAAATGTCCTAAAATCAAATGTTTCAAATACGTGTGAAATAGGACAAGTCTTTTTCGTGAGGGCACTGGAAACATGAGGATTGATACAATTCAAAACCTTTGTTGAAACAAGATGAACGGATCATGTTGATCCTTAAGTATATTGGAGGTACCACTTGAAGCTGTAGGAATTACCTTAAATTCAATCTTAAAAAAAAAAAAAAAAGGAATGAGAGATTTACCTGCAATCTTAACTGTTGGTACCAATTGTAGTGAAGGTTTGACTATCTCATCACTTTTTTTTATTTTTTCAAAAAGAAAAGAAAAAAGTGAAAAAACACTCATTCTTTAATATTTTAAAACCTTTTTAAGAGTCTTTCAATTTTATATAAAAAAAAAATGCCTTTTGAGCTGTTCATTGTAAAAAGTGTCATCGGGTTAATCTCGTATGTGTGAGAGTCATATTTTACGGCATGGATTGTTCGTCCAAAAATGTGACATGTTTTTTATAGGCTTTGGATATCACATGCAATATCATTTTCCTATTTCATAATGTTCATATTGTACATTTTCTACTGATGATCATCTTTCAGATTTTTTGCAGTATTCATCATCTACAAGTTTGGAACTACATTTGACCTGATTCCTGGATCAACAGGATATGTAGGCGCCACGACGGCTCGGTCATATACTCAGTGTGATTATTATTTCTCCTTACAATAAAAACTGGGACAGAATTTTTGAAAATATCTCAAAAAATTCTCATAGAGGTGTTATCGCCAACAAGTCAAGATTGAAGATCATTTTGAGATTTGCCAAAATTCTAACTGGGACAGAATTTTTGAGGAAGACCTCAAAATTCTGATAAGTACTGCGAGAAGCTTGATAGCAACTACAAAGATCATGCATTGAGAGTTAATATTCATGCATTGCAAAAGATCATGCATCGCGAGTCAATATTCATGCATTGCAAAAAATCATGCATCGCAAGTTAATATTCATGCATCGCGAGTTGTTAATCACGCATCGCGAGAAGATTTCATTCCTCGCAAAAGTTTACATATCGCAAGTTAATATTCATGCATTGCAAAAGATCATATCGCAAGTTAATATTCATGCATTGCAAAAGATCATGCATCGCAAGTCAATATTCATGCATTTCAAAAAAATCATGCATTGCGAGTCAATATTCATGCATCGCAAAAAAAAAATCATCATGCATCGCGAGTCAATATTCATGCATTGCAAAAGTTCATGCATCACAAGTTAATATTAATGCATCGCGAGTTATTATTCACGCATCGCGAGAAGATTTAATACCTCGCAGAAATTTATGCATCGCGAGAAGATTCCATCCCTCGCAAAATTTATGCATTGCGGGAAGATATTCATGCCCCGCAGAATATCATGCATCGAGAGTCAATATTCATGCATTGCGAAATTCATGCATAGCGAGAAGATTTCATACCTCGCAGAAATTCATGCTTCGCGAGAAGATTTCATTCCTCGCAGAAATTCATGCATAGCGACAAGATTTCATACCTCGCAGGAATTCATGCATCAAGAGTTAATATTCATGCATTGAGAGTCAATATTCATGCATCGCGAAAGATCATGCATCGAGAGTCAATATTCATGCATCGCGAGTCAATATTCATGCATTGCGAAATTCATGCATAGCGAGAAGATTTCATACCTCGCAGAAATTCATGCTTCGCGAGAAGATTTCATTCCTCGCAGAAATTCATGCATAGCGAGAAGATTTCATACCTCGCAGGAATTCATGCATCGAGAGTTAATATTCATGCATTGAGAGTCAATATTCATGCATCGCGAAAGATCATGCATCGAGAGTCAATATTCATGCATCGCGAGTCAATATACATGCATTGCGGAAGATCATGCATCGCAAGTCAATATTCATGCATTGCGGAAGATCATGCATCGTGAGTTAATATTCATGCATCGCGAGAAGATTTCATTCATCGCAAAAGTTTACATATCGCAAGAAGATTTCATACCTTGCAAAATTTATGCATCGCGAGAAGATTTCATCCCTCGCAAAAGTTTATATATCGCCAAGAAGATATTTGCATTTAAGACGCATCTATTCGGAGGTGAAGGATGTGCACCATATCTTTTCAACGTTCAAGTCGGTGGAAACTTGCGTTGAAAGATGTTTGCATATTAAGACGCATCTATTCGGAGGTGAAGGATGTGCACCATATATTTTCAACGTTTAAGTCGGTGGAAACTTGCGTTGAATGATGTTTACATTTTGTCCTACCGATGGACATACATTCAAAATCCTACCGATGGATAATCTTTTCATTTGTCCTATCGATGGACATGCATTCAAAATCCTATCGATGGATCATCATTTTTTTTCATTCATCCTACCGATGGACATACATTCCAAATCCTACAAATTGATCATCATCTTCATTCGTCCTACCAAGGACCTGTATGTATCTCCATTTATCGTATCGTAAGAGATGCTGCCCTTTTTCTTTTAGTTTTGCCTATATTAATGAGTTTTCTCTTTATTTTTTTAGAACATTCTAGAGGATGCACTCTCAGAGGAGCCACATGTGCGAATTACTTCAACAAGGACGCAACATATCATAGAACCTTTTGGAGACAAGTCTGGGATTGACTTCAACCACATTCAACCGCACTTCTCTACAAAGGTCATGTGTTCGGTCAAAATTGGGTTTGTCAATTTTCGTTATCCACGATTTCTTTCATCAATCATACACAACGAAAGGGACAGCTGTTGACACCCAATTTTGGCCTAACATTTTAAAAAATTCATAATTTTATAGTTTCAATTTCGATTTGCTAAAATCACTTAATTCATATTCGAATCAATTAATTTATTTTGTTTAGATTAAGAAGCTCTCTAAATTAATTTATGTGAATTCATCCTATTAATCAATTACTTTAAAACCATTCAAATAGACAAATTTTGAATTTTTTTTGCATTTGTCCCACATCGCTTCCCACATCTATTTTGAACCCAAAATTGGTCCTATATAAGCCCCTCTTCATTACACCAAAGAGGAAGAAAAAAAGAGAAGACCAAAGAGTACCCAGAATTTTTTCGAGAATTCTTGGTTCCATAGTTTAATATTTTTAAAATATTTTTGCGGCTGTTCGAGTTTGGGGAGGTGGTGGATCGTCTCCGTTAAATTCGCAGTTCCGGTTCGCTGCCCAGACCAGGTAAATTCTTTCTTAGCTTTGTATTATTTAATTTCTAGATTTTTTATCTGTTATATGTTAATTAGCTTTATTTTAGCTTTCCTGCATTAGGTTGTGGTATGACATTTTAGTAGCGTTTCTCTTGTTCCTACAGTTTTATTTACTGTTAGTTGTAAATTTATTTATTTATTTATTTATTTTTCTCTTTAGTCTTGCTTATGTTTCTTTAGGAATTTATTTGTGTATTAGTTATAGTTTAGGAGTTAGGGCCAATGACAAAACTCTCCGTCGGTTTTGGAGGCCTACGTAATATTAAAAGACGGAAATTTTTAGTTCAAGTTTTAATGCTTGTTATTGTTTAGATTTATTCCTTTTTTTTTCATTTATTGTTATTGTTTTCAATTGATCCGGATATATTTAGTTGGTGAATATGCTTAGTTATTATTATTAATTATTTATTTTATTATTTATTCCTTGCAGTGAATAATAATGTTGTTCATTTTAAAGCAATTTTAGTTAATAATGATGTACATCTGTTTTGTTGTTACAAGGTCGATTTACTCTTATTATTTTAATATATTACCATTATTATTATTGAGCTGTAAATTTAATGACATTATATTCCTTTGTTGATTAGTTTGATGGTCAAAATATATTTGCTTATTTTATTTGTTTCTTCTAGCGTTTTTATATATTCAATTTGTCATTGTCAATAATGTTAGTTGTCTTTACTGTTCATCTTAATTTGATCAACTATTTGAATTCTTTTGAGGGGTCTGACATGAAATGTCACATTATAAGTTTATTACCTTCAATAATTGTTATTATTTCTAAGTTGTAGTTTTTGTCGTGGATTGTTTTAGAGACATTTGGTTACTTGTTAATTTTGTTTAATTGCTAAGACACAAATTAAATTGGCCAATGAAGAAATTACCGTCGATTTCCAAGGCCTTTCATGTTTATAAGACGGATTTTATTTTTAAGTTATTATTTGATAAATTCATATTTTGTTTCTTACTAACACTTTACTAAGTGTCTAAACTCCAAATCATATTTGTTGATATTTTTTCTTTTCCATATGTATATCTATAATATTTAAACTTTATTGGGTTACATTTATTATAGTTAGACTTTGTTTATTGTTATATTGCTTGATTGAATTGTTATTCCTTTAATTTAATTGTGTTCTTAAATTGTTATTTCATTTCTTTTGCTCCTAGCCTTTGGAATTTTTGCTAATGCAATTGTTTAGAAGTTTCTCGGCGAACATATGTTTAATTTTCTTCATTTTATTAAATATTGTTAGGATGTCAATTGTGTTGTAGGATTATTTGCCCCATTTTGTTCCACTTTTCACATGGTTACCTAGTGTTATTTTATCATTTAACTTTTAACGCTATTGAATTATATGTCAAGATGACCAAAGAAAAAAACTCTCTGTCGGTTTTGGAGGCCTACTCAATATTAAAAGACGGAAATTTTTAGTTTAAGTTCATATAAATTGTTTGTTAAAATTGTTAAAATGGCCGATGAAGAAATTACCGTCGATTTCCAAGGCCTCCAATGTTAATAAGACGGGTTTTTATTTTTAGTTATTATTTCTTATATTCAATTTTATTCATATTTATTATTACTAACACTTTTACTAAGTGTCTTTACAGGTACACAGAGTTGCTTCCATTGAAGCTATTCGAAGAGCTCAAATTATATTTTTATTAATTATTATGTAAATATCGACGTTAGGCAAACCTTAGGACGTTTCTTATATTATTATTTTATTTTATTACATGTGTATATTGCATATTTATATTACTTGTATATTATTATTATCTCCTCCTCAATTTGAAAAAAAATGAATGCAGTCGGGACCCACACTTATGGATTTCGAAGGGTGCCTAACCCCTTCCCTTCGAAATAATTTGAACCCCCTACCTAGAATCAATTGGTTTCGTAGATCACATAATGTTTTTCCTAGTTTTTCCTAAAATTAGGTGGCGGCTCTTTTTAAAACTCATTCATTTTTAAAACTCTTTCAAAATTGAATCAATTAATTATTTTTTGAGTCACCGCGACGTTTTGCCCTATTTGAACAGAGTGGGGATGTAAACAGTGGGGGTTTGAACACATAACCCTTCGGCCATCTTAAGAAAAAAATTAAATAGAAAATTAATCCTTCAATATTAATGTTGAGATTTAATTTAGAGTTCTAATGTTATGAATATTAGAAATAAAATCAATGAAAAATATTAATGATATCCAAGTGACTCAAACTTGGGTTTCCTTGCCCACTCTTCCGTATTGATACATAAGTCATACGTGAATAAAATATCCAAGAATAATGCCATCTACTTAGATCAAAATTAAGATCTTGGCATATATACAAGATACATAAGTCTTGTACTACATAATCTTAGGATAGTAAGAATCACTTAACGAACTATGAATGAATCCCCATGGCTTATGTGTATAGACACATAAGTCTAACATACGTTCAAAAATAAGTGAATGTAAGATGTATGTATTGAAATGATGAACCCTAGGAGGGTAAGTATGAGTGTAAGATACACTAAGTGGCCAAGTACATTGGCATATGATGAGATGAACAATAAAATGACGAAATGAACATTCACATAATAAGAGGTGAGTAACTAAGAAAAGCAAAGGTGCTAATGATAAAGAATGTGGTGACAACATGATACGAGGCTAATGAAAATGATGAGAGCAATCTCAAATGAGCCTAAATAAATGTTACCAATACGTACTCACCAATGAGAGTGTAATATAATGAAGAGACCAGTCTCCACGAACACTCTAATAAAAGTATTGAGCTTAACACACTTAATACTAATTATAAGATGAGAAATCATCTAATGAGCTATGATGTCCTCATACTAGAAGTCAGCTTCCATGACGTATGAGATGAATGTAATGGAACTTTATACTGAGCACCGATAGGCTAGTTATGAGCGGTGATGCTTCTTTCGGGAAGGGTGAAGGTTCACGTAACTCTCATGAGATGAGACTGTCCGGCTTGCCGGGTATGGGTCTCCATACATCTCCTAGTCTTTGAACCTATACTGCCAATATAGGGATCTGGCGGGGTTAAATTCCCATGTACGCTAGCATGTTATTGGATCACTTTGGCCAGTGATTCCACCTATTTTCGGTGTGGGGGAGACACTGGATTTCATGATGATCACATGATCTATGTCGGTTAAAGTTAAAGTTCCCAATGACTGGATGGGGCCATCCTCAGATGAAGCACATAATGTAATGAATGATACCAAAGGTGCTAGGATAGGATAATCAAGAGGTGAGCTAGATTCAGGTAATGACATTAGGTTATTCTTGATCATTGCACAGCAAGCCCGATGAAAGTCTTAAACTACACCCTAGGTATAGCTAGTGTTCACACTGGCTTATGACTGAAATGAATAAAGTACATATGAATGACTGAAGTAGACTCTGTGTTTTCTAATGAAGACTCCCTAGTTGAGGTCCCATATGTTGAGCCCTTATTTTGGAAAGTCATAATGTCAAGTCCATGATTCCAAGGTCTCATGGCATAAGAATGAATGATATGAAAGAATCTATGTGTTACATGTTATGTGCTATGATATGTGCTATATGAAGATGTTATATGTTTTGTGCAATACGATATTTATAATGATGCATGTTACTCTCATGGCATGACCTTCCTAACCCAATTTGGAAAGTTCACTAACTTTCCTAATCTCAATTTGGCAAGTCCACTGACTTGACTTCCAAAAATCATGTTGTTAGGAAAGAGTTATTCTTTCTCATGCATGTCTGTGGTGTGTGCTTGCATATACCCATACTTAGTACAAGTGTGTACTAACCCTATACATCTATACTATTTTAGGTGCAGGTACAAGTGGGCGATAGAGCCACAGGATCATTGTTGCAGCTATCCGGACGTCAGCATTCATCCGGAGTTTGGTAGGTCGTCATGCTTTCGAGGATGCTACTGTTTTACATTCTAGTTTAGTTTTAGAGTTGAGATAGTGGAGCATGTTCCACTAGCGTTTCTTTCCTGTTTTTATTCAGACTTTGTATTGGTGCCATTTTGGCAATTATACACTTAGTACTTATTGATCTATTTCTTTCAGTTGCTTATCTCTTAATGTTAGATGGTTGGTGGTGAACAATTATGAAATGTTAAGAATGTTTAACAAGTATGTTAAGGAACAAAAAGTTTCAAATTTTCCGCTAAAATTAACCTAAATGAAGTATGAATGACGTAAGTAGGCTTGTCTGCGACCTCTGAGAGGTCAACGACGTCGGTATCGTCTGGGGTCTAGATTCCAGTCGTGACAGTGATCCAATCCTCCTTGAACTTAAAGGTGAAGTCCACAATCAGAGAGTGGAGGTTTTCTCCCAAGAGGGAGATGGTGTACTTCGCTAGTAGGGTAGATTATGTGTTCCAGATGTGGGCGAGTTGAGACAACATATTCATTCAGAAGCCCATAACTCCAGGTATTCTATTCATCCAGGTGCCACTAAGATATACCGCGATCTGCGGGAAGTCTATTAGTGGAATGGCATGAAGAGGGATATAGCAGATTTTGTGAGTAAGTGCCCCAATTGCCAGCAAGTCAAGGTAGAACATCAGAAACCAGGGGGTATGACTCAAGAGATCGACATTCCTACTTGGAAGTGGGAAGTTATCAATATGGATTTCATCACAGGGTTACCGCGTACTCGCAGACAACATGACTCCATTTGGGTGATAGTCGATTAGGATGACCAAGCCTTCTCGCTTTTTGGCGGTTAAGACTACTATTCGGAAGAGGACTATGCCAAGCTTTACATTAATGAGATTGTGAGGTTTCATGGGGTTCCTTTGTCTATCATCTCAGATAGAGGTCCTCAGTTTACCTGTCATTTCTGGAAGTCATTTCAGAAGGGTCTTGGTACTCAAGTTAACCTTAGAACATCATTTCATCCGTAGACGGATGGACAGGCAGAGCATACCATTCAGACCCTAGAGGATATGTTGAGAGCTTGTGTGATTGATTTCAAGGGTAGTTGGGATGATCACCTTTTATTGAGTTCGCCTACAACAATAACTATCATTTCAGCATTCAGATGTCCCCTTATGAAGCTTTGTATGGGCGTAGATGTAGATCTCCCGTTGGTTGGTTTGAAGTAGGTGAAGCAGCCTTGATAGAACCAGATTTAGTCCTTTATGCTACGGATAAAGTGCAACTAATTAGAGAGAGACTTAAGACAACCCAAAGTCGTCAGAAATCTTATGTAGATGTAAGGAGAAGGGAAATAGAGTTCCAAGTTGATGATTGGGTTTTTCTGAAAGTCTCACCTGTGAAAGGGGTGATGAGATTTGGCAAGAAAGGGAAGCTCAGTACTAGATATGTAGGCCCTTACAAGATCTTGAAAAGGGTTGGCAAGGTGGCATAAGAGTTAGAGTTACCAGCAGACTTAGCAGCAGTGCATCTGATCTTCCACATCTCACTCTTGAAGAAGTGTGTGGGTGACCCAGCCTCTATAGTGCCATTAGACAGTGTGGTGGTGAAGGATAGTCTTTGTTATGAGGATGTACCAGTTGAGATTCTTGACCGTCAGGTTAGAAGGTTGAGAAATAAAGAAGTCGCTTCAGTCAAGGTTTTGTGGAGGAGTCAGTCCGTAGAGGGAGCTACTTAGGAAGCAGAAGCAGCCATGAAAACCAAGTATCCTCACCTCTTTCCTTCCGATTCAACTCCATCTTGAGGTAAGAGTTCCTCTTTAGTTTTCCAGTCATTCATGCGTGAATTCAGTCTTAGAATCATGTTCCCTCAGTTTGTACTTGCATTTTCAGCGTATTTGCATGTTCTTGGAACTCAATTCAGTCAGAAACTCAGTTCTCAGTGTTTAGTAATAGGGTTTGCAGCTCTCTCCCTATATTCCAGCTAGTTAGTCTTTATTCGAGGACGAATGTTCCCAAGGGGGAGATGATGTAACACCCCGTATCCAAAACAGACCAAAAACCAACTTTTCAGAAAAATCTGCAGGTGCAACCAACGGTGGTATTGACGGAACATAGCCTGACCCACGGTCTGTCCTGCACATCTGTCGATGGGGTCAGAAACTCCCAAAAATCTCAGCCCAGGAAAATTGGTTAAGTCTTGGTCGATGGAAGGACCTACGGTCCGTAGTCTATGACCGTTGATCGAGACCCCCTTCAACCACTCTCTAACAAGGACCACGGGTGACCAGCACGGTCCGTAGGTGGGAACTAGCAGCCAGTTAGGGGGGAAATGTAGTAGGACCAACTTCAAATGATCATAACTCTTAGCACTAAATTAATTAGGTGTCGTATGACATATCAACAGATATATAATTGAATTATCTTTCCATATCCACCAACCTTGCTAAAATCAGAGCTTCGAGTAATGAGTTATGCCCATTTTAGTAAAGGCATGTCGAATAGATCCAACCTATGGACACAAACGACGAACCGTCCATGGAACGACGGACCATCTGTCCAGGTCATCGTTTGGTCCGACAGCAACTTACCCAGGGGTCTTTTGGTCTTTTCCCACTTTGTTTAAACCTTAAGATACGTCGTTTTGACCCTAAATCATCAGATTTTAGTCAGTTTAAGCCTAGAAACATAACTAAAACTTACCTAAGTCAAAATCATTAATCAAAAGTCAGAAAATTAGAAGAAGAAAGGAAAAAAAGCTCAAGAACCCTAGTTCAAGAATGCAACAAGTTTCCAGCAGTTCCAGCCACGAAATCTAAGTATTTTTCCGTGAATTTCATCACCAGGTATGTTGGATTTCACTAGTGGGTTCCTTTCACCCATTAGATCCCTATTTTTCAGTCAGATTCTTGATTCCCATATCATGATTAGACCTAAGGTTTCTAGAACTTTAACAAAACTTCATGAATTTATTAGTTATATGTTCCAAATCATATTATCATGTTGGTACTCAGATTATTGCATGAATTTCAGAACCCTAGCTATGTATTTCTTTAGTTCTTGAATAATACATGCTAGGTCAGATATTTCAGTTACTTCAGATATACAAGCCTCAGTTATAAATGCATAATTACCATATTAATTGTTGCATTCTCAGTTTGCATGTTCAGTTTTGAGATATCAAATATTCACAGAAAATTCACATATAATCAGTTAACTACATAAATCAATGGGAGTAGCATATTACCGAGTTGGACTAGAGTTCAACGTACCCAATAGTCCTAGAACTACTAGCCAAGTAGGTTGTAAGTCCCCTCTGTGGGCATCATTTTAGTGATCGCGACAACATGCCTTTATACCTTTGGTAGGGTATTGGGTCCTCTCGATGGGGCATATACATCGGACTCCACATTTAGCTCATCTGGTTTTATTATCGGTTATTAGTAGCTCCCACAGTTCAGTCAGACTCTCTTGCATTGACCATCAATCAGTATATTCAGTATTCAATTTCAGCATGTTATAAATTGGTCATTGCATTCAGTTAGCTCAGAATTCTCTATATCATGTTCAGATTATTATACTTGCTTTTGTGCTTGTTCAGTTATGTTTTGTTTCAGCTTTATTCTATCCTGCATGCTCAGTACCTTTCAAGTAATGACGCATACGTGCGCTACATCTTCTCGTGATGTAGGTTCAGGTTCTTAGCATCCAGATCACGCATAGATCGATTTTCGATCTCCAGTTCAGCAGATTCTGTGGTGAGTCCTCATTCTCCGAGGACAACAGTCATGAGTTTCATTTCATTCTTTTAGTCATTTAGTTTAAGTTTTTGCTACATTTAGCTGGGGCTTGTCCCAATATTTCTAGTCCAGTTTAGAGGCTTTTTTCAGACATAGTTAGTTTTAGCTTAGCATTGACTTAATATTTCTTTGTATTAAACTCATCAGATTTCATATATCTCTGTTTTAGCATATGGGTATTCCCCATCTTTTCATTTTAAGTATGATTTAGCTTCCGCAACAGTTTATTATCTTTAGTATGCTCATGATCATGCTAGCAGGGTTAGCTTGGGATCACTTGTGGTCCTAGGTTGCGTGTCCGCATCTCGGGGGTAGCTCAGGGCGTGACAGCTATAATTGAGTTTACATTCATCCTCGACATATTTCTCTTTTCTTGTTGTGAATATATTTTATTAAGAATGTGTAAATACTTCTCGACTTGTGTTTTCTACCTTTAATATAAATAGTCTTGGACACGTGCTTTGCACGTGAGTCCCACCAAAATACTATATATGGTAGAAGTTATATTAGAATCACATTTAAAAAATGAATTTTTAACAAAAACTATTTGAATCACAATTTGAAGAATTTCAAAAAATGATTTAACGAAAAAATATAAATGAAATAAATGAACAATCAACCTATATAAATGACTTCTTTATTGTAAAATGTAAAATATAAAATAATTATATATTTCGTTAACCTGTCAAATTTGGACAATAAAATTTAATGTGATAAATAATTTACTTTTTATGTTATTAGGTCGAAACCTACAATATATTAGTTTGTAACTTTTCTAAGAAACGGACAATACACATATAACACACCTTCTCAATATGTACCGAAGTTTGAAATACCATATGTACTTGTAGCAAGTATATATGTTGTTTCCATATTACATTCAAATGTCATAGTGTGTTTATTCTCCTTTGTAGCATGAACAAAAAATTTCAACAGTTTGTTCATTGTTATTTTTCATACTTCTTATCATATTTTAATTTTTTGTCCTTTTTTACTCTTACATTATTATTCATATTTGACTTTTATGTACTCCTTCATATTAAATTAAATTATCTCATTTGTTAGAATATGTCTTCTTCACAGATCTTCTCGCTTTCTTCTGCTCTATGTTGTTGAGGGAGAAACATTAGTTATCCTTTTTACCTCAAAATCTAGGAGATTGAAAAAAAAATTCAATAAGTCATTGTTTCAAACTAATGTTATCAAGAAGGCTCTACTTTATAAAATACACATAATTAAAATCTAATTAGAAATACAATTATCATAAGTATATAAAATTTAACAAAGTAATCATGCAAAAAAATGCAAAATTTTTGGAGAGACAAGCCGCATACCTCATTTGTATTGCCGCAATTTCTAGTATAAGTTCTATTCAATGGTCTGTAAAAGAATCACCTTTGGTTTATACCTGAGAAAAAAATTACATCATAAGTTCATAAAACAAAATTTTAGCAGTATATTTTCATGTAAGAGATCAAACATTTAAATATCAATTTAAGAATATAACTTGAATGATAGCAAGGAATGAAAAATTGAAAAATAAAGAAAGGCTTGAAAAATCATAGTATGATAAAGAGTTTTATGCTCTCTAAACCAAATTCAAATGTACAATATTGTCATTACAAGACAATGTGTAAGAGACTTATTTATAGTGATTTCTTGAAGTGTTAAAAAGTTATTCAACTTAAATGGTGATTTCTTGAAGAGTTAAAAAATAATTCAACTTTAACAGTTTCACATTTATAGAATAATAATTAATTATTAATTTTAATAATATGATAATGATAATTAAAAAGTTGAAGGGCCTTTTCTTAGTCCAACTTTAGACTAAGCATCTCCCCACTTATAATATAAAATATATTAACAATTATGTAATATGATATGATGGTATATGATAATAAAAAAATAGAATAATAATAATATAATATATGAATGATATGATAGGATGATGTATACATTTTTTTTATCTATCATAACTTTTCAAATTCATCCTTTATGAGAATTATGATTAAGATTAAAAACAATATCAATGTACTCACTTATCAAGAAAATAATAACTTAAGTATTAAAAATTTTGTCATTATGTAATTAAAATTCTTTGTATTTCATTACATGACAATTTTAATTTAGTAAAATGGCAAAATGGTAATTTATATTTTTACTTTCGAGCTTCTCACTTAGAATAATATACAACTATCATATCCTTTCTTAAAATTGATTAATTGATACTAAGGTGATTTTTATGGTATTGTGCTAATTCGGACAGATTTCTTGTCTCTTGGGTAAGGTAAATTTTGCTTATTATTTTATTTATTAATGTTAATTGATCATAATTTCCTTCATTGAAGTTGAATTGATTCTCACTTGTTATATTTTAGTAAAACTATATTTGATTGAGCCAAAAATAATTTAAAATAGGATTACTTATTTGGTTTTTTCTTTAAATAAGGTAAATAATATGTGATTGATCCTAAGTAATTCCTTGCTATATAATACATGACCTCTCCTCCACTATATAAAGAGATGCCCTTATTCTAATTAGCATAGACTTTAACATTTAGAAAAAGACTTAGAGGCTTACACTTAGAAATTATCAAAAACTCTCTCCACTCTAAAGAAAAGAATTAAAACAAAAGTCTTGTGAACTCTACGAGGGCTCTCCAATTGGTTATACTGTGTTCGGGTAAAATAGTTGATTGAGTTTGTCTTCATTGCTGATAAATATTTCTGCTTAACTGGTTAGTTGTTCCTCCATTAGTTTAAATTTCATCTTGCATTATTACGTCGAATGTTGTTGTGTGTTAGAATGAATAAAAGGAAGCACTCAAGTTAGTTTGCAATCTTCCTCTCTCTATGTGAGATAATGTCGATGGTTATTCTGTATTTGTTTTGATCTCTTGTGTGTGTGAATTTGATGTTATGATTATTTTGCCATTATTTGGATTTTCCTAACCTTGTCCAGATTTTGAGGAAATCGAAGTCACTAAAGTGTAGAGAAATCAGGTAGCAATCGGGTGAACCATTTATGATTATGATTTCATGACTAGTTAGATAAATCATTAACGGACATGTACAATTTTACACAATTGAATTTGAGAGAGTATATCTCCGTGAATTGAACGTAACGTAAAGGGTATTTTCTGAGCGTCGTCGATTACAAGTGTGTTGTAAAAAAAGTGATTTCAAAATTCTTTAAAAAGCTCCCTGGTTCAGTTTGTGCGGCTGTGGCGGGAGTTTTATCGCTTTGGTGGGTATGCTACAACGAGATTTGGGTGTTATGATGGGTGCGACGGAACAAAAAATCTAAGATGAAAGATGAAGTGGTCAGTCGTTCAAAAGATCCGCGTTGGCGGGCACTATAGTCGCTCTACAGCCGCTGCTATAGCGGGATGAGAGCCGCTGTGGTGGTCTTGACATGATTCAATGTCATTAATAAACCTCTACACAACCTTCTTTAGCACTTTTTGACTTTTAGAGCTAAGGATTGACCTTGAGCGATTTCTACTCATTTTTCACCATTCTTGAGGCTAAAGGTAAGATTTTTCATACCCCGAATCCATTTTTCAGTCTGTAGAACATAATAGAATGGGTGAATAATGATGAGGAAGGGTTTTGTTATGAATTCTAAAGGGGAGACAATCATAAATTTGTTAGTTGGGATTATGGGTTTGATCTAGGGTTCATAGAATTGTTATAATTTCAAGTAATTAGCGATTATTTGTTGAATCCCGTGTTATTATGATTTTTTATTGACCAAAAACAACAGAAATGAATTCGGAAAGGAAAGGATCAAGTTTCTAAGGATTTCAAGCTTGTTTCGAGGTAGGTGATTGTTGTGATTCTATGTTTGTGTGGTGTATGTTTGTTATTGATTCATTGTGATACTTTTATATGTATGAATGTTGCAATATTGATCAAACTTGTTGAAAATGATATAGATGAATGATATTGAAATAAAATCATGATGTAAATTTATGATCTTGATGATATCCTTGTGATTGTGATTGTGGTGTTTGTTTGGGATCGGTTGTCATATTCTGACATGTCTAATTTAGATAAGACTGCCACGTTCTGACAAAACTTTGGATCGGATTGCCACGTTCCGGCATATCGTTTGATCGGATTTCTATGTTTTGGCATAATATTTGATTGGATTGCCACGTTCCGACATAAATATTGGACTAAATTTCCACGTTCTGGCATAACTATGTGACGTAGTAATGCATGATGAAATTCTTGTGAACTCTAAAAGGGCTCTCCAATTGGTTTTTCTGTATTCGAGTCGAATAGTGGATTGATTTTGTCTTTATTCCTGATAAATATTTATGCTTTAACTTGTTAGTTGTTCCTCCATTAGTTTAAATTTTATCTTGTATTATTACGTCAAATGTTGTTGTGTGTTGGAATGAATAAAAGGAAGCACCCGAATTAGTTTTCGCTCTTTCCTCTAACTATGTGTGATAATGTCCATGGTTATTCTTTATTTATTTTGATCTCCTATGTGTATGACTTATTATTATTATTATTATTATTATATATATATATATATATATATATATATATATATATATATATATATATATATATATATACTAGTTTTTCTATACGTGCGTTGCACCTGATTATCAATTAAGAAAATATGTGTTAGAGTAAATAGTATTGCTTATTTGAACGGAGATTTTAATATATATATATATATATTTATATACACTAGTTTTTCTATACGTGTGTTGCACCTGATTACCAATTAAGAAAATATGTGTTAGAGTAAATAGTATTGCTTATTTGAACGAAGATTTTAATAATATTGTTTGCACAAAATAATATTACAAATTCTTTTTTGTATGTTTAATGTGGATCATAATATATATTTCATATTCACGCGAACATACGAAGATTGTCAGTGAAATTTTGTATTAGTTAAATGAATATATTTATTTAAATTTGCTAAGGTTCATTCATATAATTTTTTGTAACTTAATAATATTACCTTATAGTCGATATTTGTTGTTTATTTTTCTTGTCATCAAAGAAAATGTGTTTGCACATGTATTTAACGTTATACTGTTCAGTATTCATATGAATGTGTGAAAAGAACAACTATATTTTATTTTTAGAACTATTTTTTGTATATAGTTTTGTATGTTAACAGTTTTAACATAATTAATGGTGTTCTTGTTGTTGACTATCATATAGACTTCTCAATTGACTGTGTAAGCAAATCAGAGCTAGTTATCTAACTGTCCATTGTTAACTCAGAAATGTTTTTATTATTTTACTGAAAAAATTTAAAGATGAATTAAAAATATATTCTATCTGTGAAATCAGATATATAATCACATGTTTATGTAACGACTATTTTGGTCGTTTTGAATACTGGAGCTTCTTGTTTATAAAAGACTCTTTCGATCGATTTTAAATGGCTATTTTAGACTATCCGTAACTATAATTATATAAGTAGGGGGGTAATTTTAAAATTTAATATATTTGATGATTAAAGAATATATCATTATAATTAATAGTGGACCAAATTTGAACGGCGGCTTCAGGTAAACTCTCCCAAATTCTTTTAAGTAACACTAATTATATATAGAAGATTGAATTGTGATTTGTTATTATTAAGTGAATTTATTCACTGGTCGGTTGATTTTTGGAGTAATCAAGATTAAGTCATTATAATTTTATTAGGGTCATATATTATTATCATTATATTGTAAAATAATAAGAACTATGTGGGATCGTTCTTACCGTGGAAGAGGATATGACAATGCACGTGGTGGCCACTGCCAACGAAGAACTGTGTGGTGGTAGTTATTATATTGGTGGAAGGAAAATAATTAACATTTAAATTGGATAGTATTGATAATTTTGAGTTTGTCAATTTTATCATTGATAGTCAATGATGCACAATTAATGGGAATTATATTAGTTGGAAAGGAATTGCTAAAATTATATAGGTTCTGCTTGGTCTTGTGTGCATGCTAAGTACTGTTTCGGTTTCGTATACAGGGTGGGTTGATTTTTGATTACTTTTTATTTTGTCATCAGATTATAACTATATTTGACATATTGAGATAGATAATTAAATATAAGGTGTATAATATTATTATAATTAAAGTTATGCTAATTGGAGGAATTTAAACTTATTCATTAGGTTGGAACTTTAGAAAATTGATTAGAGAATTGGGTGAGTTGTGGTTCTAGGCTAGATATTGAATAATTTGAGTGTTTATAGATTTGTTAACTTACAAATTATGCATATATACTTGATAGATTGGAAATGTTTGGAGGCGTAGAGAAAAGGAAAAGTATTTGAGAAGTAGCTTGCTTGAATTCGGTTTTTCAGTGGAGGTAGGTTATGGTTTATGTTATTTGATTGTAAACTCTTAATAGTGACTGATATGTATTGAATGATATTGTGAAGTCCTCTATGTACTTGATTGTGTGATTGTGTAGCTTGGTTGTGTGATTTGTGATTGGTCTTAAATCCTGAGACCGTGGAATTTATAATCTTGAACCTTCTTTATCAAAGTGATGCCTTGAATAAAGAAGGTTTGATGAAATATTATCAATGAATTGAAAGTGGTGAAAATAAATGATAAATTAACGGTATTCTTGGATTGAAGTGTCACGTTCCGACAGGGTATTCTTAAATCGGAGTGTCACGTTCCGACACGGTATAATTGGATCGGAGTGTCACATTTTGACACATTTTTTTTGGATCAGAGTGTCACGTTCCGACACGGTATTCTTGGATCGGAGTGTCACATTCCGACACAATATAATTGGATCAGAATGTCACGTTCCGACACGTTATAATTGGATTGGAGTGTCTCATTCTGACACGATAGTATTAAAGGAAAAACATATTAAATTAACGGAATGTACTCAATCTCAAAGACCTCAATTCCCCAAATTGTTTAGTTGGAGGCATGAGTCCTCATGGATGATCTTGATATTGTTGACTTATTATATAATTTTTTTGTGTTGTTGACACTGACTCATGTTGTTTGTTGCTTATCACATGTTAAGTGTTATAGTTGAGTTCATACTATTATTCATTGTATATTAGTTTCTATTTTGGGTTGACCGATGATACCTACTCCGTACATGTTGCCCCATACTAAGTCCTACTTGTGTTTTTCTTTGTTTTCCTTCTATGGAGTGCAGCGAGTGTACCAGCGACTTTGACTTGCCCTCAGCTCCAATCAATCTCGAGCATATCAGGTTCCAAGGTGAACTATTCATTCAAGCTCGTATTGGATTCTCTCGGTCATGACATGATGTCCTTTGTTTTCGGACACATACCATTTTATTCTTGTATTTTGGTGTATTTGATACTCTTAGACTTAGCATTTGAAAATTAGATGTCCTTAATGTGATGACTTTCATGTTTCTTACACTAATGAGATTTAAGCTTCCGCATTATGGTTAGTTATTTTTAAGGTTAATGATTAATATATGTTGGGGTTGAATTCATTGGTTCGCCCACCTAGGAGGTTAACTGTGGGTGCCACTCACGACTCGATTTGGGTCGTGAAAGTTTATCTTACACCCAACAAAGTTATAGTTCATATACTTGTAAATAATTTACAATTTATTCAATAAAGCATATTCGTCGGAGGAAATACAACAGCATTGTGTTATCACATTTATAGGGGCGATATAATAATATGAAAAATTATTGGTCAAAAGTTAATATTAGAAAATATGGAAGATAGAAATAACTAATGTAATAATTATGATAATTCATAATCTTATAACTAAATAATGATAAGAGTGTGAATTACATGTGCAATAATTAGTAATAATTAAGACAATTCATAGTATTATAACTAAAGAATTAATGTGCAATAGTTGTATTTCTAATAAATTTTATAAATAGTCATTAGATTTTTATTTAGTGTAGGGACAAAATGAAAATGTTTATTCCATATTATTGAAAATAAAATGTATTTGTTAAATGATAATTTTCAAACGATTCATATATATTCACATATTTTTAACATTTGTTGCGAGTATTTTTTAAAAATAAAAAAGTACTCGGAATAATTTAAAAATATATTCTGAATTTCAAATATTTTGTTAACTTGATAATAGTTCAATTTAAACACACACACACACACACATGCACACGCACGCACGCACGCACATGCACACGCACACGCACACGCACACACACACAGAGAAATCGATATTTTTATTTCTTATTTTTTAGATTTTGACCTCCAGAGGTCAGTATTTTTATTTCTTATCCTTTGGAGGTCGGTATTTTTATTTCTTATTTTTAGGATTCCGAACTCCGAATGCCGGTATATTTATTTCTTATTTTTAAGATTCCAACCTCCGGAGGTTGGTATTTGTATATCTTATTTTTTAGATTTCGACCTCCGGAGGTCGGTATTTTTGCTACAAAATTGGCAACATTTAGCTGCAATTTTATTATCCTTACCTGCATATTTATATCAAAACAATTTAACGAATTCCAAATAAGCTATATCAAAATAAACTTCATCCAACCCAAAGAATTCAAATTGAGCTATTTTAAAATAAACTTCATTCATCCAAAACATCAACAATATTTTCAATATATACATAAACTATTTCAAAATAAACTTCATCCAACTTCAAAATAAATTAAAATACGATCAAACAATTCCAAAAATATAGAAGTCTAAAATGTCAAATTGACAAAACTACTCCACATCATCCTAACTCTCCTTATCAGACTTATCATTCTCATCACTCTCCTGATCAGATCCATCACTGCTTGCCGAACATGGAGGAAGAATATTTCCTAATTCAAAAAGGAATATTAGTTGGACCTCAAGCGCCGCATAGTATAACATCATCCTTATAATATAAGTTAAAACATACAAGACTCTAGATCGACATCCTCTTTATAGTATAATATACAACCTTTTTCACAACAATAAATTCTTATTGAGGACAGTCCTAACTTAGACACCAATGCATTTGCTTTATAATAAGAATCAGGAATCTTTACATTAGGATCAACTAATTCCATCATAAGATTTATCATAGGGTCAATTGCTCCTTGAGAAATATTATTGTCAGATTTGATACTAAACAATCTAATTAGATTAATTTTAACTTAATTCCAACACTATATTCACAAACTAAATCGCATTATATATTTTAACTTATTTGAAGAACTTTACAACTTTAGCTGTTACAAAACTGGAAACATTTAGCTGCAATTTTATTATCCTTACCTGCATATTTATATCAAAACAATTCAATGAATTCTAAATAAGCTATTTCAAAATAAAGTCTAATTTGTTTAGTTTTAACTTAATAACAACACTATATTCACCAACTAAACCGCATTATATTATTTAACTTATTAAAACAACTTAACAACTTTCTAAGTCTAATTAGTTTATTTTAACTTAATTTCAACACTATATTCACCAACTAAATCACATTACATATTTTTAACTTATTTGAAGAACTTAGAGCTTTATAAGTCTAATTTGTTTTGTTTTAACTTAATACCAACACTTCATTCACCAACAACACTATATTCACCAACTAAATCACATTACATATTTTTAACTTATTTGAAGAACTTAGAGCTTTATAAGTCTAATTTGTTTTGTTTTAACTTAATACCAACACTTCATTCACCAACTAAATCACATTATATATTTTAACTTATTTGAAAAACTTAACAACTTTATAAGTCTAATTTGTTTAGTTTTAACTTAATACCAACACTTTATTCACCAACTAAATGACATTAGATACTTTAACTTATTTGAAGAACTTAATAACTTTAGTCTAATTTGTTTAGTTTTTACTTAATACCAACACTTAATTCACCAACTAAATCACATTACATATTTCAACTTATTTGAAGAACTTAACAACTTTAGTCTAATTTGCTTAGTCCTAACTTAATTTCAACACCTTAATCACCAACTAAATCACATTACATATTTTAACTTATTTGAAGAACTTAACAACTTTTAAAGTCTAATTTGTTTAGTTTTAACTTAATACACCAACTAAACCACATTATATAATTTAACTTATTAAAATATCTTAACAACTTTCTAGGTCTAATTAGTTTAGTTTTAAATTAATTCCAACACTATATTCACCAACTAAATCACATTATATATTTTAACTTATTTGAAGAACTTAACAACTTTATAAGTCTAATTTGTTTAGTTTTAACTTAATACCAACACTTCATTCACCAACTAAATCACATTACATATTTTAACTTATTTGAAAAACTTAACAACTTTATAAGACTAATTTGTTTAGTTTTAACTTAATACCAACACTTTATTCACCAACTAAATCAAATTACATACTTTAACTTATTTGAAGAACTTAACAACTTTAGTCTAATTAGTTTAGTTTTAACTTACTACCAACGCTTTATTCACCAACTAAATCACATTACATATTTTAACTTATTTGAAGAACTTAACAACTTTAGTCTAATTTGTTTAGTTTTAACTTAATACCAACACTTTAATCACCAACTAAATCAAATTCCATATTTTAACTTATTTGAAGAACTTAAAAACTTTTAAAGTCTAATTTGTTTAGTTTTAACTTAATAACAACACTATATTCACCAACTAAACCACATTCTATAATTTAACTTATTAAAACAACTTGACAACTTTCTAAGTCTAATTAGTTTAAATTTAACTTAATTGCAACACTATATTCACCAACTAAATGACATTACATATTTTAACTTATTTGAAGAACTTAAAAACCTTATTAGTCTAATTTGTTTAGTTTTAACTTAATACCAACACTTCATTCACCAACTAAATCACATTACATATTTTAACTTATTTGAAAAACTTAACAACTTTATAAGTCTAATTTGTTTAGTTTTAACTTAATACCAACACTTTATTCACCAACTAAATGACATTACATACTTTAACTTATTTGAAGAACTTAATAACTTTAGTCTAATTTGTTTAGTTTTTACTTAATACCAACACTTAATTCACCAACTAAATCGCATTACATATTTCAACTTATTTGAAGAACTTAACAACTTTATTCTAATTTGTTTAGTCTTAACTTAATTCCAACACCTTAATCACCAACTAAATCACATTACATATTTTAACTTATTTGAAGAACTTAACAACTTTTAAAGCCTAATTTATTTAGTTTTAACTTAATACACCAACTAAACCACATTATATAATTTAACTTATTAAAATAACTTAACAACTTTCTAGGTCTAATTAGTTTAGTTTTAAATTAATTCCAACACTATATTCACCAACTAAATCACATTATATAGTTTAACTTATTTGAAGAACTTAACAACTTTATAAGTCTAATTTGTTTATTTTTTGTAACAACCCTAAAAAAATGAATAAACTAAATGTTTAAGGTGTCAAGAATGCCTACGATTAGACCAGGGTTCACACGGATTGATGGGCGTAGAACCAGACCTCGGAACCCTTGGTACAGCCAAGCCAACTAACTTTGGGAGTTAGTTGAGCTAGGAAAGGTTGGGACCAACCATGTAGGGCTCTCGAATACAAAGATTTACTCGAAGGAGTCTTTACCGGACTTAAAGAGAGAAAATCTTAAGTTTTGAGAGTCTAAGGGTAAAATGGTCTTTTACCAGGCTAAGGGTAGTATCGTAATTACCCTAAATATGTATTTAATTAATTATTTAATAAGGTGGAGGGGCAAATTGGGGAGAGAGAGACGAAATGGAGCTCTTGAATTTAAGTTTTGCTCCACCCGGGTTCGAACCTAGGTGGAAGCAATGAATTTATGTGATTTTTATTTAAGCTATTAAATTAATGAAATTAATTAATAATTATTATTCATTAGCTGATTTGAAATAAAATAAAAATCAGATTTTTATTAATTAACTAAACCTTATTTGACTAAGTCTTAAACTAGACTCCTAAGCCTAATATGACTCTCACTCTCTCACGTCTATCTCTCAACTCTCACGCTCAAACTCTCCCATTCTCTCATTCACGTTTTTCTCTGCCAAAATAACTTCAAAAACAGTAGGACCAAAGTTCTTCACACTTGAAGAACTCAAAACGAAAATTACAAACAAATAACTAATCAAAAACGTTACGCAAGAGGGAGGATTATTCCGTCGAATTGGTGTTGAAGTTGAGGGGATTTGGACGTGATTTTTGATTTTTGGAGAAAGTTTTGGGCAGCAAGTCAAGGTTTGAACTACATAAAAGGTATGGGTTTTCTTCTCTCTTGGTCCCTTTCCCAAGAGACCCCTAAGTTCAGTTTAAATTCCAATCGAGAAACTAAGGTTGTCCCCGTTGCATGCCCCTGTCATTAGATCCTTTGAAATTTTCAAAGCATGTGTTGGTATGTCTTCTGGTAGATATTATTAGGTCTGGTTGTGATTATGTATTGAATGTGTATTCGGAAATCATGTAAGGGATAAAAAGTATATTAAGTTGATTGTTTTGAGCATGTGTGTGCTGAAAATTTACTATGTTTGCTGCCTGAAATTTGTGTGTTAAAATGTTGTGTTTCGAGTGTATAAAAATGTTAAAAACGTGATGTTCATATAAGGTTAAGGTGTCTGACTAAATAACACTCAAAATACTACAAAAATCCACATAAAAATGAGAGAAAATGGATTGGAAGAGACCAAATTTCCAGCTTGCTGGAAATTGGTGGTCTCGGCCAAGAATTGAAACAAATAGCTATGTTTTAAAAAAATTTAAAAATTGTAAGGTCATTGGGAATTGAACCCAAGACCTCACCAAATGTAAATTATATAAAAAATTCAAAAAAAAAATAAAAGGAAAAAAATAAATGTGGAGAGTGGGGATTGAACCCCCAACCTCTTAAATGGATGAGAGAGTTAGGAGAAAAATAAACTAAATATGGAGAGTGGGAATTGAACCCCCAACTTCTTGAATGGATGAGAGAGTTAGGAGAAAAATAAAATAAATGTGGAGAGTGGGGATTGAACCCCCAACCTCTTGAATGGATGAGAGAGTTAGGAGAAAAATAAAGGAGAAAAATAAATGTGGAGAGTGGGGATTGAATCTCCAACCTCTCGAATGGATGAGAGAGTTAGGAGAAAAATAAAGGAGAAAAATAAATGTGGAGAGTGGGGATTGAACCCACAACCTCTTGAATGGATGAGAGAGTTAGGAGAAAAATAAAGGAGAAAAATAAATCTGGAGAGTGGGGATTGAACCCACAACCTCTTGAATAGATGAGAGAGTTAGGAGGAAAATAAAGGAGAAATATAAAATGAGCTGAATGGGGATTGAACCCATAACCTCTTGGATAGGTGAGAAAGTTAATAGATAAATTAAGAGAAAAAGAATGAGCTTGTGGGGGATTGATCCCACAACCTCCATGCCTTGGACGAAAAATAGAGAAGAAAAAAAAAGGAAATATTATGGGGCTGATGGGGATCGAACTAGGGTCCCCCAAATCTGAAAAATACAAAGGATTAAGTGTTGCCTAAGGTATTCGAAATTGGGTTCCCTTGCCCAGTTCCGTATTGACACATAAGTCATACGTAAGTAAATATTTAATGAATGCTGCCTCTAAAGATCGAAATCAATATCTTGGCATATCTACAAGATGCATAAGTCTTGTACCACATAATCTTGGGTAAACATGAATCACTTAGACAAACTATGAATGATGCCTCATGGCTTGTATGTATAGATACATAAGTCTAACATACGTTCAAAAGTAAGTGAACCTAAGATGTATGAAATGAGATGATGAACCCTAGAAGGGTTAAGTATGAGTTTAAGATACAGTAAATGGCCAAGTGCATTGGCATATGATGAGATGAACAATGAAATGATGAAATGAACAACGAAATAATGAAACCCTAGAAGGGTTAAGTAAGGGTGTGAAACACACCAAATGGCCAAGTGCATTGGCATATGATGAATGAACATTTACGTAATAAGAGGTGAATAACTATGAAAAGCAAATGTGCTAATGATGATGAATGTGGCGACAACATGATATGAGGCTAAAATAAATGATGAGATCAATCTCAAATGAGCCTAAGTAAATGTTACCAATACGTACTCACCTATGAGAGTGTAAGATAATGAAGAGACCAATCTCTATGAACACTCTAATGAGAGTATTGAGCTTAACACACTCAATACGAATGATGAGATAAGAAATCATCTAATGAGCTATGATGTCCTCATACTAGAAGCCAGCTTCCTTGACGTATGAGATGAATGTAATGGAACTTTATACTAAGCACCGATAGACTAGCTATGAGCGGTGATGCCTTCTTTCGGGAAGGGCGGAGGTTCACGTAACTCTCATGAGATGAGACTGTCCGGCTTGCCGGGTATGGGTCTCCTTATATCTCCTTGTCTTCGAACCTATACTGCCAATATAGGGATCTGGCGGGGTTAAATTCCCATGTACGCTAGCATGTTTTTGGGTCACTTTGGCCGGTGATTCCACCTCTTTTTGGTGTGGGGGAGACACTGGATTTCATGATGCTCATATGATCTATGTCAGTTAAGTTAAAGTTCCCAATGAATGAACGAGGCCAGCCTCAAATGAAGCACATAATAAAATGAATGATACCAAAGGTGTTAGGATAGGATAATCAAAAGGTGAGTTAGATTCAAGTAATGACATTAGGTCATTCTTGGTCATTGCACAACGAACCTAATGAAAGTCTTAAACTACATCCTAGGTATAACTAGTGTTTACACTAGCCTATGAATGAAATGAAATGGAGTACGTATGAATGAACGAAGCAGACTCTGTGTTTGCTAATGAAGACTCCCTAGTTGAGGTCCCATCTGTTGAGCCCTCATTTTTGGGAGGTCTTAATGTTAAGTCCATGATTCCAAGGTCTCATGGCATATGAATGAATGACAATAAAGAAGTTATGTGCTACATGCAAAAGGTGTTGTATGTTATATGAGATGTGCTATGTGTAAATATTATGTGCGGTGTGTAAATGTGAAAAGTATGATGATGTATGTTATTCTCATGGCATAACTTTCCTATTCCAAATCTGGAAAGCCCACTGACTTTCCTAATCCAAATTTGGAAAGCTAATTCACTTTACTAATCCAAATTTGGAAACTTTTCTGATCTCAATTTGGCAAGTCCACTGACTTGACTTCCAAAAATCATGTTTTTAGGAAAGAGCTATTCTTTCTCATGCATGTCCTTGGTGTGTGCTTGCATATACCCATACTTAGTACAAGTGTGTACTAACCCTATACAAATTCTACTATTTTAGGTGCAGGCACAGGTGGACGATAGAGCTACAGGATCATCGCTGCAGTTATCCGGACGTCCAGCATTCATCCGGTTTTGGTAGGTCCTCATGCTTTCGAGGATGCTACTGTTTTATATTCTAGCTTAGTTTTAGAGTTGAGCTAGTGGAGCATGTTCCACTAGCGTTTCTTTCCTATTTTTATTCAGACTATGTATTGGTGCCATCTTGGCAATTATACACTTAATAAGAATTGAACTATTTCTTTCAGTTGCTTACCTCTTAATGTTAGATGGTTGATGGTGAAAAATTACGTATTAATGAGAATGTTTTTATAAGTATGTTAAGAAACAAAAAGTTTCAAATTTTTCCGCTAAAATTAACCTAGATGAAGTAAGAATGACGTAAGTAGGCTTGTCTGCAACCTCTGAGAGGTCAACGATGCCGGTCTCGTCTGGGGTCTAGATTCTGGTTGTGATAAAGTTGGTATCAGAGCACTAGGTTTACTTCCGAGGATAATAAGTTCACATCAACCACATTGAGTAATTTCTAAGTCATGGTAGTGAAGTGCACCACTATCCTGGATTAGAAACTGCATGATGCATAGGAAAATTTCCCTTATTCTGATCTTATCGTGCTTTTCCTAATGTCTGAGTTCTTGGTGTTATGAGCGTTTCTAACATCAATGCTTGTTGTTTTTCAGAGAATGAACACTAGGAGAGCTAATGGTCAGAGGAGAGGAGGAGCAGATGCTGGGGGTAACCAAATTCCACCCCAGGCTCCAGCTGAAGGAGTGGTTGTGCCAGTTAATCCAGTTGGGTTGACTGATGCTGAGGTGAGGGCATCTCTGGCCCAGATTGCACAGGCCATTACTATGCAGGCCCAGGCTATGACTGCCCAGGTCAACCAGCAGGATGTTTAGAGGGAGAACCCACCGGTTCGTAGCATGGCTGACAGGCTGAGGGATTTCACGAGGATGAATCCTCCTATTTTCACAGGGTCTAGGACATCAGAGGATCCCCAGAAGTTTGTGGAGGAGGTACATAAGATTCTAGTGGCTATGGGGGCCACTGATATTGAGAAGGCTGAGCTGGCTTCCTATCAGCTCAAGGATGTTGCACAGACTTGGTGCAAGATGTGGCAAGATAGCCGTGTCTTAGGTGGAGTACCAGTCACATGGGAGCTGTTCAAGACAGCATTTCTGGAGAGATTCTTCCCCAGGGAGATGAGGGAGACCAAGGTTGAGGAATTCATCAACCTTAAACAAGGCTCTATGACAGTCAAGGAGTATTCCCTGAAGTTTGTTAAGTTGTCAAAGTATGCTACTTCCCTGGTTTTTAACAGCAGGGATGAGATGAGCAGGTTCCTTACACGAATCAATGGAGACTTGGAGGAGGAGTGTCGATCTCGATGCTCCACGATAATATGGATCTTTCCTGGTTGATGGTGCATGTACAGCAGGTAGAGGACAGCCGCAGAAAGAGAGGTATTCGTGATGCTAGGAGGCCTAAGCCTCAAGATCAGGTAGGTCCCAGCCACTGAGGCCACAGAAATAACTTTGGCGTCCGTGAGCAGCCAAGGTTTAAGAAGGGACTCTCCCACCAAAGGGAGCCAAGTTCATCCAGTGGTCTCTATGATAGGGATTCTAGGTCCATAGATAAGAGAAACAAGGAAGTATATACACCTAAGGAAAGGCAACCTTGCAGGAAGTGTGGCAGACAGCATGGAGGAGAGTGTATGATGGGCTCTAACGCTTGTTACAGCTGTGGAAAACCGGGACACATGGTGAAGGATTGTCCGAATAGAAGAAGTCAAGAACAAGGGAAGGAGAGAGTTCAGACTAATGGCCCAAATGAAGAGGCTCCAAGGAGGCAACGATTCTTTGCACTCAAGTCTAGGGGTGCAGGAAAAGGCACTTCTGATGAAGCCTCAGGTGCGTAGCCTTAATTAGCCTTTCATATATTTGATTGTGTATGGTGTTTATACCCTAGTATGAGGTTAATATGTTTGAAGTCATCATGTTGGTTGCTGATTTATATGACTTTTATGTTGACTTATGTTTTATGCTTTGATGAGACTAGTTTAGGAAAGAATTCCTTAGTCTATTAATGTGAAGCTACTAGTAGGTTTCAAGGATGTGTACCATCATGTTAAGATGTGAATCAGATATTCACCCATGGAAGTATTGAAGTACCTACATATGTGTACGTTCTATAGATGACATACTTATTGTTAGTAAAGAGTAGTGTCATTCGGGGACGAATGTTCCTAAGGGGGGATAATGTAACAACCCTAAAAAAATGAATAAGCTAAATGTTTAAGGTGTCAAGAATGCCTACGATTAGACCAGGGTTCACACGGATTGATGCGCGTAGAACCAGACCTCGGAACCCTTGGTACAGCCAAGACAACTAACTTTGGGAGTTAGTTGAGCTAGGAAAGGTTGGGACCAACCATGTAGGGCTCTCGAATACAAAGATTTACTCGAAGGAGTCTTTACCGGACTTAAAGAGAGGAAATCTTAAGTTTTGAGGGTCTAGGGGTAAAATGGTCTTTTACCAGGCTAAGGGTAATATCGTAATTACCCTAAATATATATTTAATTAATTATTTAATAAGGTAGAGGGGCAAATTGGGGAGAGAGAGACGAAATGGAGCTCTTGAAGTTAAGTCTTGCTCCACCCAGGTTCGAACCTAGGTGGAAGCAATGAATTTATGTGATTTTTATTTAAGATATTAAATTAATGAAATTAATTAATAATTATTATTCATTAGCTGATTTAAAATAAAATAAATATCAGATTTTTATTAATTAACTAAGCCTTATTTGACTAAGTCTTAAACTAGACTCCTAAGCCTAATATGACTCTCACTCTCTCACGTCTATCTCTCAACTCTCACACTCAAACTCTCTCATTCTCTCATTCACGTTTTTCTCTGCCAAAATAACTTAAAAAACAGTAGGTAAACCAAAGTTCTTCACACTTGAAGAACTCAAAACGAAAATTACAAACAAATAACTAATCAAAAACGTTACGCAAGAGGGAGGATTATTCCGTCGAATTGGTGTTGAAGTTGAGGGGATTTGAACATGATTTTTGGAGAAAGTTTTGGGCAGCAAGTCAAGGTTTGAACTAAATAAAAGGTATGGGTTTTCTTCTCTCTTGGTCCCTTTCCCAAGAGACCCCTAAGTTCAGTTTAAATTCCAATCGAGAAACTAAGGTTGTGCCCGTTGCATGCCCCTGTCATTAGATCCTTTAAAATTTTCAAAGCATGCGTTGGTATGTCTTCTGGTAGATAATATTAGGTCTGGTTGTGATTATGTATTGAATGTGTATTCGGAAATCATGTAAGGGATAAAAAGTATATTCCGGAAAAGTATATTAAGTTGATTATTTTGAGCATGTGTGTGCTGAAAATTTACTATGTTTGCTGCCTTAAATTTGTGTGTTAAAATGTTGTTTTTCGAGTGTATAAAAATGTTAAAAACGTGATGTTCATATAAGGTTAAGGTGCCTAACTAAATAACAATCAAAATACTACAAATATCCACATAAGAATGAGAGAAAATGGATTGGAAGAGACCAAATTTCCAGCATGCTGGAAATTGGTTGTCTCGGCCAAGAATTGAAAAAAATAGCTATGTTTTAAAAAAATTTAAAAATTGTGAGGTCATTGGGAAGAACCCAAGACCTCACCAAATGTAAATTATATAAAAATTTCAAAAAAAAAATGAAAGGAAAAAAATAAATGTGGAGAGTGGGGATTGAACCCCCAACCTCTTAAATGGATGAGAGAGTTAGGAGAAAAATAAAATAAATGTGGAGAGTGGGGATTGAACCCCCAACCTCTTGAATGGATGAGAGAGTTAGGAGAAAAATAAAATAAATGTGGAGAGTGGGGATTGAACCCCCAAACTCTTGAATGGATGAGAGAGTTAGGAGAAAAATAAAGGAGAAAAATAAATGTGGAGAGTGGGGTTTGAACCCCCAACCTCTCGAATGTATGAGAGAGTTAGGAGAAAAATAAAGGAGAAAAATATATGTGGAGAGTGGGGATTGAACCCACAACCTGTTGAATAGATGAGAGAGTTAGGAGAAAAATAAAGGAGAAAAATAAATGTGGAGAGTGGGGATTGAACCCACAACCTCTTGAATAGATGAGAGAGTTAGGAGGAAAATAAAGGAGAAATATAAAATGAGCTGAATGGGGATTGAACTCACAACCTCTTGGATAGGTGAGAAAGTTAATAGATAAATTAAGAGAAAAAGAATGAGCTTGTGGGGGATTGATCCCACAACCTCCATGCCTTGGACGAAAAATAGAGAAGAAAAAAGAGGAAATATTATGGGGCTGATGGGGATCGAACTAGGGTCCCTCAAATCTGAAAAATACAAAGGATTAAGTGTTGCCTAAGGGATTCGAAATTGGGTTCCCTTGCCCAGTTCCGTATTGACACATAAGTCATACGTAAGTAAATATTTAATGAATACTGCCTCTAAAGATCAAAATTAATATCTTGGCATATCTACAAGATGCATAAGTCTTGTACCACATAATCTTGGGTAAACATGAATCACTTAGACAAACTATGAATGATGCCTCATGGCTTGTATGTATAGACACATAAGTCTAACATACGTTCAAAAGTAAGTGAACCTAAGATGTATGAAATGAGATGATGAACCCTAGAAGGGTTAAGTATGAGTTTAAGATACACTAAATGGCCAAGTGCATTGGCATATGATGAGATGAACAATGAAATGATGAAATGAACAATGAAATAATGAAACCCTAGAAGGGTTAAGTAAGGGTGTGAAACACACCAAATGGCCAAGTGCATTGGCATATGATGAAATGAACATTTACGTAATAAGAGGTAAATAACTATGAAAAGCAAAGGTGCTAATGATGATGAATATGGCGACAACATGATATGAGGCTAAAATAAATGATGAGAGCAATCTCAAATGAGCCTAAGTAAATGTTACCAATACGTACTCACCTATGAGAGTGTAAGATAATGAAGAGACCAATCTCTATGAACACTCTAATGAGAGTATTGAGCTTAACACACTCAATACGAATGATGAGATAAGAAATCATCTAATGAGCTATGATGTCCTCATACTAGAAGTCAGCTTCCTTGACGTATGAGATGAATGTAATGGAACTTTATACTAAGCACCGATAGACTAGGTATGAGCGGTGATGCCTTCTTTCGGGAAGGGCGGAGGTTCACGTAACTCTCATGAGATGAGACTGTCCGGCTTGCCGGGTATGGGTCTCCTTATATCTCCTTGTCTTCGAACCTATACTGCCAATATAGGGATATGGCGGGGTTAAATTCCCATGTACGCTAGCATGTTTTTGGTCACTTTGGCCGGTGATTCCACCTCTTTTTGGTGTGGGGGAGACACTGGATTTCATGATGCTCACATGATCTATGTCGGTTAAGTTAAAGTTCCCAATGAATGAACGAGGCCAGCCTCAAATGAAGCACATAATAAAATGAATGATACCAAAGGTGTTAGGATAGGATAATCAAAAGGTGAGTTAGATTCAAGTAATGACATTAGGTCATTCTTGGTCATTGCACAACGAACCTAATGAAAGTCTTAAACTACATCCTAGGTATAACTAGTGTTTACACTAGCCTATGAATGAAATGAAATGGAGTACGTATGAATGAACGAAGCAGACTCTGTGTTTGCTAATGAAGACTCCCTATTTGAGGTCCCATCTGTTGAGCCCTCATTTCTGGGAGGTCTTAATGTTAAGTCCATGATTCCAAGGTCTCATGGCATATGAATGAATGACAATAAAGAAGTTATGTGCTACATGCAAAAGGTGTTGTATGCTATATGATATGTGCTATGTGTAAATATTATGTGCGGTGTGCAAATGTGAAAAGTATGATGATGTATGTTATTCTCATGACATAACTTTCCTATTCCAAATCTGGAAAGCCCACAGACTTTCCTAATCCAAATTTGGAAAGCTAATTCACTTTCCTAATCCAAATTTGGAAACTTTTCTGATCTCAATTTGGCAAGTCCACTGACTTCACTTCCAAAAATCATGTTTTTAGGAAAGAGCTATTCTTTCTCATGCATGTCCTTGGTGTGTGCTTGCATATACCCATACTTAGTACAAGTATGTACTAACCCTATACAAATTCTACTATTTTAGGTGCAGGCACAGGTGGACGATAGAGCTACAGGATCATCGCTGCAGTTATCCGGACGTCCAGTATTCATCCGGTTTTGGTAGGTCATCATGCTTTCGAGGATGCTATTGTTTTATATTCTACCTTAGTTTTAGAGTTGAGCTAGTGGAGCATGTTCCACTAGCGTTTCTTTCCTATTTTTATTCAGACTATGTATTGGTGCCATCTTGGCAATTATACACTTAATAAGAATTGAACTATTTCTTTCAGTTGCTTATCTCTTAATGTTAGATGGTTGATGGTGAACAATTACGTATTAATGATAATGTTTTTATAAGTATGTTAAGAAACAAAAAGTTTCAAATTTTTCCGCTAAAATTAACCTAGATGAAGTAAGAATGATGTAAGTAGGCTTGTCTGCGACCTCTGAGAGGTCAACGACACCCGTCTCGTCTGGGGTCTAGATTCCGGTCGTGACAGTTTTAACTTAATACCAACACTTCATTCACCAACTAAATCACATTACATATTTTAACTTATTTGAAAAACTTTACAACTTTATAAGTCTAATTTATTTAGTTTTAACTTAATACCAACACTTTATTCACCAACTAAATCAAATTACATACTTTAACTTATTTGAAGAACTTAACAACTTTAGTCTAATTTGTTTAGTTTTAACTTAATACCAACACTTTATTCACAAACTAAATCACATTACATATTTTAACTTATTTGAAGAACTTAACAACTTTAGTCTAATTTGTTTAGTTTTAACTTAATACCTTCACTTTAATCACCAACTAAATCAAATTACATATTTTAACTTATTTGAAGAGCTTAAAAACTTTTAAAGTCTAATTTATTTAGTTTTAACTTAATAACAACACTATATTCACCAACTAAACCACATTATATAATTTAACTTATTAAAACAACTTAACAACTTTCTAAGTCTAATTAGTTTAATTTTAACTTAATTGCAACACTATATTCACCAACTAAATGACATTACGTATTTTAACTTATTTGAAGAACTTAAAAACTTTATTAGTCTAATTTGTTTAGATTTGACTTAATACCAACACTTCATTCACCAACTAAATCACATTCCATATCTTAACTTATTTGAAAACCTAAACAACTTTATAAGCCTAATTTGTTTAGTTTTAACTTAATATCAACACTTTATTCACCAATTTAATCACATTGCATACTTTAACTTATTTGAAGAACTTAACAACTTTAGTCTAATTTGTTTATATTAACTTAATACCAACACTTTATTTCCCAACTAAATCACATGACATATTTTAACTTATTTGAAGAACTTAACAACTTTAGTCTAATTTGTTTAGTTTGAACTTAATACCAACACTTTAATCACCAACTAAATCAAATTACATATTTTAACTTATTTGAAGAACTTAACAACTTTTAAAGTCTAATTTGTTTAGTTTTAACTTAATAACCACACTACAGTCACCAACTAAACCACATTATATAATTTAAATTATTAAAACAACTTAAGAGCTTTCTAAGTCTAATTAGTTTAGATTTAACTTAATTCCAACACTATATTCATCAACTAAATCACATTACATATTTTAATTTATTTTAAGAACTTAACAACTTTTAACGTCTAATTTGTTTAGTTTTAACTTTTTACCATCAATTTAATCACCAACTAAATCACATTACATAATTTAACTTATTTGAGGAACTTAACAACTTTTAAAGTCTAATTTGTTTTATCTTAACTTAATAACAATATTATATTCACCAACTAAACCACATTATATAATTTAACTTATTAAAACAACTTAACAACTTTCTAAGTCTAATTAGTTAAGTTTAACTTAATTCCAACACTATATTCACCAAATAAATCACATTATTTTTAACAACTTTTAAAGTTTTATTTGTTTAGTTTTAACTTAATACCAACACTTTAAGTACCAACTAAATCACCTTATGTATTTTAACTTATTTGAAGAACTTAACAACTTTTAAAGTCTAATTTGTTTAATTTTAACAAAATAACAATACTACATTCACCAACTAAACCACATTATATAATTCAAATTATATCAGTATTTCATGACCAATTTCCCAATGCATTATATGCCGTAATTCAGCTAGACAACAATTTATTCTACTTTCAAAAGGTTTACAATCAATTAGGTAGAGAAAAATGCAAAAATTTAGTGGACAAATGAATTTAAATTAAGATCAACCATCAATGAATCTCAGAAAGATTATCAAGCTATTACAGGTTCAAGTTCAATTAGAAATCCATCCCAAAGATTTTTTTTTTCCACACATAATCAACGAATTTCTATCATTTAAGGCAATCATAAGTGTATATATATATATATATTATCAAAATAGTAACAATATAAGGTGAATAGATAAAGTAATAGTTGATGCAAAGAAAATACCGGAGACAGATCGATCTTCCGCCAATCCAAAATTTTGGACTTCACCGGAGCTCGCTTGGCCGGAGCTGTTTTGAGCAGTTGCTGCTCTTAGTTTTATGACCCACTCACATTAATATTATTTTAGTTTAATATTTAATTACTAACTAAATTCTAATTCTAATTGGATAAGTGGAGAAGTTACTTACATGTGTGGAGAAGTGGAGAAGTGGAAAGTGTGGAAGTTAGTCCAACTACCCATTAAGTCTTTCACTTTAGTCATTACCCCTTCCAACTATCCACTATCTCCACTACTCACCATGATGGAAAGGTGGGAATGATGTTAAACACACTCTATTTAAAGGGTCCTTTCTCTACCATAAAGAGATAGTCTTATCCATCAAAGTTATCCATAAAGTATAAGGCAAGAGAGAGAAACAACTTCTGAAGAACCAAAAGAAAAGACTTCCACTCAATCAAGTCAAGAATTATAATGGCTGATTCAGGTATATATTCTTGACTGAATTATCTTAGTAATACATTTATGTGAAAATCATATAGTTCTACAATTCTGAATTAATTGATAAGATTTCTGAAAGCTTAGATTGTTTATGTTTTCACAATCATTAAAAAAATCCTTACAGCTACTGCTGTTGATATTGCGCTCACCGGAGTTCCTGCTACTGCCTGTTGGAGCTATTGTTTGCAGGTTTTCGTTGATGGCGCCTTACCGAAGTTGCTGCTTCGCAGTGGTCCTCAACGGCCGCTGCTGCGGGTGGCGTTCGCCGGAAAAGAGAAGAGAGAAAATAGTGTTTTCTGGCTCTCGCTGGCTGCTGGAAGTTGTCTCGGTTGCAGTGTTGCTTCGCTGCCGTCTCTCATTGGTCACTGCTGGTCGAAGCTGCGTGGCAGCTCGATGGAGAGGAGAAGAGGAAGAGAAGAGAGAGGGGGAGGCAAGGAGGAGGAGCGGCGACTGGGAAGAGAGGGTGGGGTGTCGCCACCTCTGGCTTTCGCCGGAAAAATTGGAGAGGAGAGGGGGGGCGGCTAATTTTTGGAGAAGAGAGGGAGAGAATGAGTGAATTTTTTGGATTAGATCTTTTGACAGTCTAAAATAGGTAAAAAGAAGGATTTGATCTCAATCGTTGATTTATTAATAGATGAAGGTGTAGGATTTGATCGTAAACAAACCGACCTCCAGATGTCGCTTTTATTAAAAGTAATTAGATATAATAAAATAATACCGACCTCATGTTAAATTTTAAGATAAATAACAAGTAATCATGTTATTTAAATAACATTGACGTCGAGAGGTAGGTATATATATATAAGTTTAATTTTATAAACTTAATTTATCGATCAAGTTAATTTTATAAATTTAAATTATACATCTCCTAATTATATAAATTTAATTTTACGGATGAATGAAAGTTAATCAATATCAAATCTAATATATAAATCTCTTTAAATTGATCATCGATGTATATTTAATTGATAATGTATTTTCATATATAATTAATTAACGTATTTCATACTCAGATGAAATATCATTTACATGTCATCATAATTAGGAAGTGATCACTACAGTTGACATACATTCAAGATCGAAAGTATATAATAATACAATCTCGAATTTCATACTCGAATAGATTATAAGTTAGTTCTTCACCTCTATATCATAACATGAGATATTAAGTTTATGATTAGACGACGGACTTATAATTTTGTACATTACTCTATAAATATAAGTATAATTAGATCTTAATTCATATCAACGTAGTTTCACACACTAAATATGAATTACAAATATTTTTTTATTTATTCAACGAAGTCTAACTTTTATTGATAAAAGTATACAAAATTATTAAACTTTTTGAACAATTAATTGCAAGTTTCAAATGAAATTTTAGTATTATGCTAAATAGCAAAAATTATGACTAATAAAAATATTTTAAACAAACCGATCTCCGGATGTCGCTTTAATTAAAATGAATAAGATATAATAAAAAAATACCGACCTCATGAGGTCGGCATCACATTAAATCATATTAATTAAATAATATTGACATCGAGAGGTCAGTATTTTATAATAATTTAGTTTTTAACTTATATAAAATCGTCATCCGGAGGACAATTTGTTTTAAATTAATTGAAAGTATTATTTTTTTGAAAGCCACGATATAAATATTTAAATTAAATCTAATTAAATTGCATTATATTTAATTTTACCGATTCCGGAAGTCGGTACTATAATATTTTTTGTTTTCTAATTTACGCAAAATTGTCCTCATGCGGTCGGTATTTAACTGAAATAACATTACCAATTTCATGAGGTCGGTATTTGGATGAAGAAAAAATACCGAACTCATGAGGTCGGTATTTGGATGAAATAAAAATATCGACTTCATGATGTCAGGATTTGAATGAAGTAAAAATACCGATCACATGATGTCGGTATTTGGATTTGGATGAAATAAAAACACCAACTCCATGTGGTCGGTATTTGTATGAAAGATAAATACCGATCTCATGAAGTCGGTATTTAGATGAAGTAAAAATACCTAACTCATGAGGTCGACATTTGGATGAAGAAAAATACCGACCTCATCAGGTCGGTATTTGGATGAAATAAAAATACCGACTTCATGATGTCAGGATATGGATGAAATAAAAATACCGACCTCATGATGTCAGTATTTGGATATGAATGAACTAAAAATATCAACCCCATTAGATCGGTATTTGGATGAAAGATAAATATCGATCGCATGATGTCGGTTTATATATTAATTTATTTTTTAATTTATATAAAATTGTCATTCGAAAGACGTTCTATTTTAAAATTTTATTTAAAATATTAATTTATTAATTTTATGATAGTCATTATATAAATATTTTAATAAAAATTAATATAATTATATACTATTTAAGTTTACCGATGTCCGGATGTCGATATTATAATATTTTTTGTTTTTTATTTTACATAAAATTGTCCTCCGGAAGTTGATTTAAATAATATTAAGTCAAAATATTTCTCAATTTTATTTTTTATATTTAATTTAGAAAAAATAAAATATGGTTATTAATTTATTTTATTTAATACCAACATCAAGAGGTCGGTTTTTATTGTAATTCATTTTTTCAGCGAAAAATACCGACCCTCTGAGGTCGGAATATTTTTTCCCTCTTTACTTTGCATAAAACCGACTAGTTTTATTCTTTTTAACTATACTGACCTCCATTTGAGGTCGGTAATTGTTAGGTCGGTATTCACTGTTTTTTTAGTAGTATCTCAACTAACAATATTTTTCAAATATGTAATTATTTAAAAATAGTTTTGAAGAATTAGTACTGAGTCAATAGTGAAATTACGTATATTTACTTTCTTATGTTGACTATAGGTTTAAATAGTAAGAACACAAAAACACTTCTGATGCAACCATAGATTATTCTTCTAAATGTGATGGTGATTAGAGTTCTTTTTATTCCTATGTTGATGAAAAATAACATGTACTTAATAAAAGAAGTTAAGGTTGTACCAAAATTGACCTACACGCCACTCTTTTTTAAAATGTAAAAACGGCCATTATCGTTTGATATTGGATTTATTTTTCCATATGGTCATGTTATATGGATTCATTATTTATACTATGTTCATCCTATTATATGTGAAAGTGTTATTATTTGAGGAATCAAACAATTTCTTCTAAATATATTTTTATGCATTCGCTATGTTGATTTGTAGCACTTTTTGTGTATATATTTTTATTTTAAAAAGTTGAAGAATTTAATCCCGAATTTGTAGTCCAACTAAGATGTTTTAATCTTCATACTCCATACCTTTTCACATAATTCGAGATAAAGAAAGTACATATTATAAGTAAAATTTTCAAATACAATGTCACGACCCAAAATGAGTCGTTAGTGGCACACACACTTAACTTCTTAGCTAGGTGGGCGAACCAAATAATTTAACCTTAACATATATTTATTGTTCAACTTGCAGGCATACAAACAACAATGCGGAAGATTAAATCTTATTATGTATGAAACACAAATCTACTAAAGTATATTTACTATCGTTTCCCAAAACCTGAAAGTCATCACATTAAGGACATATAATTTTCAAATACTAAGTCTAAGAGTATCAGAGACACCAAAATAATTAAATAAAATACTTTATGTCTGAAAACTAAGGACATCATGTCATGACTGAGAGAATCCGACAAGAGATTGAATGAGTAGCTCAACCTGGAACCTGATATGCTTGAGACTTACTAGAGCTGAAGGCGAGTCAAAGTCGCTGGTACACCTACTGCACTCCATAAAAGGAAAACAGAAACACAAGTAAGACTCGATACGGGGCAACATGTACTGAGTAGGTATCATCGGTCAACCCAAAATAGAAACTAATATACAATGAATAATAGAATGAAATCAACTATGACACCTAACCGGTAGTAAGTAACAAACAACACGAACAAGTGTCAACAACTTTAAAGTGAGTACGTAATAAGTGAACGATACCAAGATCACGCATGAGGACTCATGACTCCAAACCAAACCATTTTGGGAGATGAGTTCTTTGAGATTGAGTACATTTTGTTAATTCAACATGATTTTCCTTAAATATTATTGTGTCGGAACGTAATACTCCGATCCAAGAATATCGTGTTGGAACATGACACTCCGATCCAAGAATATCGTGTCAGAACGTGACACTCCTATCCAAGAATACTGTGTCGTAACGTGACACTCCGATCCAAGAATACTGTTTTGGAACATGACACTCTGATCCAATAATATCATTAATTATCATATAATATCACCACTTTTCCATTCGTTAATAATATTTCATCGAGCCTTCTTTATTAAAGGCATCAGTTCGATAAAGAGGGTTCAAGATTATAAATTCCACGGTCTCAGTACTTCAGACCAATCACAAACCACACAAACAAGCCACACGATCACACAATCAAGTACATAGAGAACTTCACAATATCATTCAATGCATATCAATCACTACTAAGAGTTTACTATCAAATAACATAAATCATAATCTACCTCCACCGAAAAACCGAAGTCAAGCAACTACTTCTCCAATGTTTTTCCATTCCTCTATGCCTCTAAACCTTTTCAATCTATCAATTATGTGTGCATAACTTGTAAGTTAACGAGCGTACGAACACTCATATTATTCTATTTCTAGTCTAGTCCCAAAACTCACCTAATTCTATAATCAATTTCATAACGTTTAAACCTAAGATTAAGTCTAAATTCCTCCAATCAGCATAATTTTAATGGAAATTAAATAATTCGGTACACATAATACTTAACTACATATCTCAATATATTAAAATATAGTTCATAATGTGAGAACAAAATATTAATATAAAACATTGGAAGCCATTGGTCACAAAACTAGTGGCACACAGACTAACAGCGCCCCAAGCAACCCAAACTACACGTGAACTTATAATACATGCATACAAGAAATATGCAGAAACTTAATGTATCCTAATTTTCCACTACATTAACACAAGTTTTTTTTTTATTATTGTAGTAATCTGTAGGCACTCATTAGGTAGTTATCAATTTTGGAATTTGTTTCCATATTTAATTCTATATTAGGTAAATAAGTATACATGTCACGTACCTCCTATACCCACATATCATAACAATAATAATTATAATAATAAGAATTATTCGAAATCAAAAATCACTGGTTTGCAAACCCGGTAGCATACTACGTAATGCATTGTAGAACTAGCCAATTTCTTTCTCAATTTCAACAACACATTTATAATATTATATTATTTAGATTCATTCTTTAATCATCAAAAAAATTTCCCTTTTATTCAATCACATTTAATGTTTGTCCTTCAATCTTATATCTAACAAAATGACAATAATATAAACTCCCGCCTAAAACAAAGTGCATGAAATTAACTGTGAAAGTGGTGACGTTTACCTGATGCACAATCGCTCCAAATTGGTTTCGTTCCACGACGCTTTCTCTCGTTCTCCTCTGTATCTATTTTCTTTCCTTCTACAGATTATTTACTACTCTAATTATTAAAAGACTAATTATAAAAATAGTGAAAATAGTCCACCATTAATTCAAATGTTATTTTCCTTAACCACCAACTAAATAAATTATAAAAATTACCCCTTACTACATAATTAATTGTTAAGAATAGTCCAAAATATACATTTAGAATCTATCGAAAGATTCTTTAATGAAATAAAAAGCTCTAGCACTCAAACGACAAAATAGGTCGTTACATTCAAGTACAAGATTTTGACTGTAGGTTTATGTCGAATAAGTAGATATATAAATGTGTGTGAAATATAATTGATATAACTTCGTGTAATGCTTAGTTTTGAGGCATGATCACCAAGTGTAAGGGATCAGAGACATATTCTCAAGTAAAAGAAGATAATTTATTGAGCGTGGACTAATTGAAAAATTCAAAAAAGGCGAACCCAAAAAATACGTTCGTGAGGATATTTCTATGAATAAAAGTCCTGACATGCTCATTCATACTCCACTATCACCTCCTCCTCCTCCTCCTCATGTTGTTGTTGCTGCTACAAGTTTAAGGAGAATGGAGAAATCAATTTTTTCATCGTAAATGGTATACTACTTGTTGATGATGATGATGATGTTTCGAATGAACACATCATATCGAGTAGTAGTACTGGAAGGGGAAGAGGTAGAGATAGAGGTAGAGAAAGAGTGTGTTGATTCGAAACTTGATCACCAACAACAAGTGGTGTAGTATTTACTGTAGCAGAAATTGATTCTTCATTTCTCATTGACCTTGTAGAAAAAACAACAGGAGGAGGGGATGGTGATTTATCAATGAGCATGTCAGCAATATAATTAATATGAATATCCTTAGGAGCTAGGTTTTAGGATTCACTTTTATTGGATTTTTCTATTAGTTCAAGCTCAATTAGTTCTCCTCTTTTACTTCAGAATATGTCTCTGATCCCTTACATTTGGTGATCAGGCATTAAAATTAATCATTATAAGAAACTGAATTACAGTTCTTCCTATTGGTTCAACATAGCTTAGAGTCAAAAGTTTGTACTTGTATTTGAAAATATTCTAATAATATGTGAAATTATAAGGCTTGAAACTATGAATTTGGATATAAATTCTTTAAATGAATGTGTATAGATTTAAAGACTATACGAAAAGTACTCCAAATAAACATAGCTAATGAATCAACATTTATTTTATAAAATATTGTTGGACACCAAAAAGAGTAACACTTTAACATAAAATAGTACAAAGGGAGTATAAACATTTTATCCATAACTTAATAATCTAATTTGTTTTCTTTTAGAATTCAGAATCCTTAAACTTAAAATGATAGATCCACCTCTATTGTCGTAGTGACGTAAGTGCTCTAGTCAAGGCCATATAAAACTAGTTATGTTTCTGTACTGCTTCTTGCCACATTATGGTTTTAATTAGCTCAGGTACAAATCCTTCAAATCTGTAAAAATAAAATACATATTTGAAAATTACACGAAAATATTGCAAGTCAATATAGAGAATGATTTAAAATATTTGATTTGGAGAAAACTATAGTTAAATGAAAATATTATTTGACTCCCCAAATAGTAACTCATGCACTGTAAAAAGAGACTAAATAAGAATATAACTTTATTTGTTCCACTTTATGAATACGATATTTATGCTTTTTACATAAAACTTACTTGGTGGAAGCTAAAAAAAATATAAATATCACTATAGATGATTTTCTGCAAGGGGGAAATACCTAAATTCATATTGCATTCAAGACAATCACCCATTTTTCTTTTGATATCTTACTCATTATGCATTTCTTGGAAATATTAAACATAAATTAATAAAACTTCATAGGAACAACCCATTAAAAATTAAAGAAATTTGTCATATAATGAATTAAAAATAAGAAGTTACAAGAGCAAAAAAATGTTGAACCTATTAAAACAAATTGATCACACAAGAAAATTAATCATATATTTATATAAAAAAAATCCTAGGCCCGCCTATGTGGCGCAACCACAAACCAGAATTCGCTTTTAACTTATTTATTTTCAAAATTAACCTTTTCTTTCATGAAAACTTATGACTTCAATGAAAAGTTGCGACTTTTACAAAAAGTTGTGACTTTTTATGAAAAGTTGTGACTTTTACGAAGAGTTGCAACTTTTATGGAGAATTGAAACTTTAATGAAGAGTTGCGACTTTTATGAAGAGTTGCAACTTTTATAAATAAAAATATGACATGTATGAAAGATTTTGACTTGTCCAAAGTGTTGCGACCTTTTCGATAAGACACAATAAACATTTATTCACACTACCCTTTGTTGTCTATAAATAGAGAGCTTTTCTGTAATTTTAATTCAACGAAAATTCTGAACTTCTTCTTCTACACGATTAAATATTTGTACACTTTGCTCCTGTTTAATGTCTCACTTACACCATTGTTATTGTATCAACACACTGCTGAATAGAATCTTTCTGTCATGACAGGATCTATTCCTTTAAACCTCAGTTTCTAGAATGAAATAATTTCCTTAAGGGGATAATGTGCATTCAGTGGGCTCAACTTATTCCTTTATGTTTTATTTTATTACTAAAGATCTTGGTATGTTTTTTTACAGTCATTAATTTATGTTCATTTTATTAATTTTTATTTTTGAGTACATGTTTTAAATTTTGTTGTTTATATTTATGTTTTTTATCATTATGTTGAAGTAAAAATATATTAATCAAGAATTTAATGTAATCATTAGACTATTGGTGTCATGGAGATTAGAATTCTTAAACTTTTAAAATAAATGACTTTGATCTTTATAGTGTTTTCAGTGGCTAAAAGATCCATGAAATGTCAAAGAAGGGGCTATGATTGTTCAAAAGCTAGGTGATTCCACAGTACCTTGGAGTTTTATTTATTCAACTTTCTATCTTATCGAGGCATTCAATCGATTAGTCACATCCAAATAATAAAGAAATGTAGTAGGATGGTAATAGGATGGTAAGTATTGTACTCAACCTTAATAAAATGTCTGGGGTTCAAATGTTGGATTGGAGTCAATGAATTACCCCTCAAAGTAGGATGAATCTATATTAATCAAATATAAAGAAAATAATTGTCTCCTTATAAACATTAGATTAAAAGTCCCAAAAATAAAGTTTTAACCATATTTATCGAAACATAAACAGCAAAATATGTCTTTTGTCTATCAAAGTAGTGTCATCGACTGCGTATAATTTTGAATAAGGGACTTGCCAAGACATCATTTAATCTAAATTATTTGAGCGACTTATGTTATTTCATTGAAATCCAAGAGATGTGTTTTTATATTTTAATGAACTTATCTAGTACACAACTAATTATATTAAATGTATAATATTTAGATTTTGTATGTAGAAGCATTGAATAGGAGAAAAACACTCACAATAGATGAATAAAATGTTTGTGCAACTTTCTGAACATACAAATATAGACAATGAAACAATTATATATCTTTTCGAAAGACTTTGGTGATGAACAATAAAATGAAGAATTATTAACAATATCCATGAACACTTAGAATCAAATCTTTTTCGTTTTAAGATTAAAAAACATTTCATATCTTCTTTGTATAAAATATTCTTGAAAATCTATCATAGGGTTTTACCCTCTCGAAAACACTTATATTTTCAAATGTTCAAAAGTAGAATATTGACGTAGTGCACAACCGCGCAAAGCGCGGACAATTTACCTAGTAAAATAAATAAATAACATGTTTAATCAGAAACATGATATATACTAAGTTAATTTATAAAATACATGGATCACATAAAAGTTGAATATGACAAATTCTATTTGAAAGAACGATAACAAAAAAAACAATTAAAATCAAGATCATTAATTCGAAAGGTCAAATGATTTTTCAAAACCACTAATATCAAAAAAGAAATCCCCGCATCAAATTTTAAATTAAAAAAAAAACAATCTAAAGAATATTTAAAAACTCACCAAATCAAGATCATGAAATCACAAATACAAGTTATTTATCAACATCACTCAAGCAAAAAATGAATCCCCAAATAACTAGCTTTCACAGCTATATACACGATTTAGAGTTATTTTTCCAACTCTTGTAATGACGTTTATATAGACTGACTTAGGGTTTAGGGTTAGATTAACTAATGCCTCAACTCATTGAGCTAGCACCCCTTATGATTTTGCGGAAATCAGAGTCACTAAAGTGTAGAGATATTTGGTACTGATCGAGAGAACCATTTATGATTTTGATTACATGAGTAGTTAGACAACTCGTTAACGAACCCGTACGACTTTACGTAATTGAATTTGAGTTTCTAGATCTCTAGGAATCGAACTTAGCATAAAGGTTTTCTGACCGTCGTGGGTTATATGTGTTTTTAAAAAAAGATATTTTAGAATTCATTAAAAAGATCTATGGTTTAGTTTGTGCTGTTGTGGTAGGAGTTTTGTCGCTCTGCCGGGGTTACTACATCTGGATTTCAGTACTGTGGTGGGTGCGACGGAACTAAAAATAGAAGATGAATGATGAAGAGGTCACTCATTCAAAAGTGCCGCATTGGCGGGCACTTGAGTCGCTTTGGCACCTCCGCTACAGCGGGATGAGGGCCTCTGTGGTAGGTCATACATGACTCAATGTTGTTAATAAGCCTCTAAATGACCTTCTTTGACACTTTTTGACTTTTATAGCTAAGGAACGACCCAGACGATTTCTACTCGTTTTTCACCATTCTTGAGGCTAAAGGTAAGCTTTTCCACTCCCGCAAATCTATTTTTCGATACGTAGAACATAATAGAATGGGTTAATAATGATAGGGGAAGGGTTTTGTTATAGCTTCTATGGGGGAGACAATCTTAAGTTGGTTAGTTGGGATCATGAGTTTGATCAGGGTTCATAGAATTGATATAATTTCGAGTAATTAGCGATTGTTTATTGATTTCCATGTTATTGTGAATATTTGTAGACCAAGAACAAGCGGAACGAATTCGAAAACGAAATGATCAAGTTTCTTAGGCTTTCAAGCCTGTTTCTAGGTAGGTGATGGTTGTGATTCTTTGTCTGTGTGGTGTATGTATGTTCTTGATAAATTGTGATACTTGTATATGTATGAATGTTCCAATTTTGATCATACTTGTTGAAAATGAGATAGATGAATTATGTTGCTATGAAATCATGATGTAAATGTATGATCTTGATGACATACTTTTGATTGTAATTGTTGTGTCTGTTTGGGATCGGCTGCTACATTTCGATAAAAGTGTGGGTCGGATTGCCACATTCCAGCATAACTTTGGATCGAATTTCCATGTTTTGGCATAATATTTGACAAGATTGCCACGTTCCGCATTAATATGGGATCGGATTGCCACGTTCCGGCAGATTAACTGCTTGGGTTTGGGTTCCATGAGAGGACCAATGATGTGATGATAAATGTTAAATGTGTTGTTTATTCTTCGTGTTGACAATGTTGTATATATTGGTATATTTGTATGTGATTATAATGTTTGTTGACTTGTTTATGTTACACTAGTGGGATAGCCGTGTGATCCTAACAGTATATTGTGATTGTGTACTGATACTGCACGTCACGTCCCAAACCTATATCGTGGACATAGCCGACACCCAATTACCATTGCTGGCTTTGAGCGGACCCTTGTCCTGGATTAATAAACTCTACGAAAGACTTAACTCAATATAAGAAGACATTCTTATAAAGTATCTTGAATTAAAATAGCTTGGCCAAAATGACACTTAACTGTCATAATAAAATATCTGTAAATAAAGAGAGACTAAAAAAAACTAAACTGTCTGATTGTCTATCTTTCTGTGAAACCTCTATAATAATAAGATGAATGTTGGGACAAACCCCACAATATTCTATAAATGAAAAGACAGAAAAAACATATAAATGTGTCCTCCAGAATGTAAGGAGGCTCACCACTAACTTTGAGTGCTCTGCTGGATTAACGAGGCGCTGAATGATGCTGATCCTGGTTACCTACACCTGCATCATGATACAATGCAGACCAACTGTCATCAGTACATTGAATGTACGAGTATGCGAGTTGGAATTCTAACAAAATTTAAGCTTGAAAAGAGTAAGGAGGAACACTTACTTTGGCTCTACTCAACTCATGAATAACATAACTCTATATAACTAACTCATTTCATTATATAGGAGCTTAAAGACATGTGAAATATAAAGAAAAGTTGTTTCAAAGATGGCTTTAAATTCTGTGTATGCAAGGATACAATTAACTCTGAGATGTATGGGAAAATATAAAACAATCTGATGTAAACTCAAAATCTTAATAAAAGACGTCATGCTTCCTCCTAATGTCTACTTATGCAATGCATGAATGAAGTCCCACATATACCCCCATTCATACGAATGAGAATCTCTTGAGGAACCATGCAACTACTTCTATGGGAGTTTCTCTAACCGACAACTATCACTGTGAGCCTAAGTGATGATACAACATTTTACCTCATGCTGCAAAGAATTCATCTTCTCGTAAATCTCATCCAATTTCTACAATGTAATAAGCACTTATCATAGCTAACCCAACTCCCAAGTTGTGACCTGCTATTGTTATGCTTAATTACTCGTTCAAATATCGATCTATCAATCTCTTAACATTGTAAAAAACCTAATACCTTGATGACAACTTGCACATGTTGCATTGATCGTGTTTCTTCGTGTAGATGTTCAACAATCAAACTTTGATTTTGATTGTTGAATCGCGACTAGACATGTTGTAATCTCTAACTGGTCCATGTAAGTCCATTATATCCTCTATATTTTCAACATTCTTTGTTGTTTTATGCCAAGACATTTTTATGTCAAGGCTTACTAAGTGTGTTGAGTACTCATGATTAGATACGACAAAAAAGCCAATCTAATTTGCTTGGTGACTCAATTTACTAGGCCAAATTGAATGAGTGAGGCATTTGGAGTAAATGTAGTTTGAGTCACCATAGCTATGTTTTTCGCCACTAGTGACTTTTGTAAGCAAATTATGATCGAAGCTAAATCTATGATCCAAATAATGTATAGTGGGGATTTTGAAAAAGAAATTAGGATCGATGTTACAACTACAATCAAAACCATATGCCTTGTGACATGCTTGTAACATTTCTCCGTAACGTATTAGATCTTCTTTTATCAGTGGATCAGTAGTGTTACTTCGGAGCTGATGTTAAGTTTTGATGATTTAACAAACTTAGGGATCTAACAACGAACCCGATCCGGGAAATGGTTTTTTAGTATTGGAATTGATGAAAGTGGAAATGAAAAAATAAACTTAGCATTAGAAATATTTGTGTGTCTTCATAAAAAAAAGAGGGAAAATATTATATTCTAGGTGTTTTGATGATCCTCACATATGCACAAATTTGGTCCTTGGCAGAGTACCTCCGTCCAGATTCAAAGTGGTGCACAACTGTAAAGCTATCTTAAGGCAAAGTGTTTCTCCGAACTTAAAGTGCTATATTTTTAAAAAAATTATTTTTGTTGTACAAAATATGATTCATAGATAGACATTAAGCATAAGAAAATCTCCCTGGAAATAGTTTGTAAGATGTAATGAAAAATTTTAAATTCTAAGAAGTCATAAAGAACAACATTAGAAGTTAAAAAAGAGACCAGAAAACATTGAACAACAACACTCCCAAATAAAGTGGAACATCACGTCCATACAATATCATAATTAACTACATTCAAATGGACAATCCTTGGACTCTTTTTTTATGAACCTCAATCAATCTCTTTTTTATTAATGTATGTCATATCAAGTATATGCTAAAAATGACCGTAATTTGTTTTTTATCATAAATGTTTTATGTCATTGTCTCAAAATAGACATTACTATTTTTAAGGTTTCATATCATCGGCCCCAACTTATTTATATTAAAACATCGTTATTGTTATAGTTATAGTATGCAGTTACATAAAAATAATGCAATTATAAACCAAGCATTAGGTGACATCTGAATGTTCACAGCGGGATATACTAAACCAAAATTTTGACACATAATATATCAAAATCTCACAACATTTGAGAACAATAATATTAAAAAAAAATAAAAATAAAGACGACCTTACTTTCCTAACAATCAAGAAAAAAGGCATGTGTTTAATATATTTTTCAAAACGATAGTCTTTCGGGTAGTATCCAAGTTTACAGTTCACAAATTTAATTGAATGAAGTCTCATAGAGTTATTACTTCTTTATCAAAAATTAAAAAAAAATACCAAAAGAATGAGTTATCATTACAAAAAATATGTATAATTAAATATGCATTTTCAGAGGTAATTGTTACTTTGTATAGATGTCCCTAAAGTCTATAACAACGATGAATTCACGACAATTAATCAATGTCGTTAAAGGTTGTAGCACTCTTTGTGAATGTGCATATTTATTGCCGATAGAAAATATTTTTGTTATAGTGTATTTTGGACATTTGTTAGTTTTACGAAAACATGATCTCTTATTATGTTGAAAATAGAAGAGAAGAAGAAGTATGACAAATTAGTTAACGTGCAATAAAAGATGTGGACAAATTGTCTCTATACAAATATTCTAGAAATAGTGCAATGGCATACAAAATATTTGTACCTAAAAAAACAATCAAATTTATATACTAACTGCGGCAAGTAAGAGAGCAATAATTTTGGTTCTTTTAACAAACATCATCATTGGTTCTGTATTAGTTATTTGTTGTTATGTGTTATCAAATATCGCACAACCCACAAATAATTTTCCCAAAATTACATGAAGAAACCCTATAAAAAGGGACAAATGAGAATATAAATTTTCAATCTTTCTAACTGGAATTTTGAAGATAATTCAAAAAAGTAAAAAACAAATAGCAAAAAAGATGTTGTGATAGATACATGAATCACTATGATTTATAGTAAAAAATTACGTTTCATGAAATAAGAGGAAAAACAATTTGAGAAATGAAATACACTTTATAAGAAGCATAATTTATGTATTTGAATTTGAGAAAAAACATACAAATAATAATGACATAAATCAAAGAATTGTTAACTGAAGAATCACATGTAATGAATTCAACCATCAACCATTTCAACAGCGTTATGAGTTGTACACCAAGAGGTCCAAGAGTCGTAATATCGCATTGCAATTGAAATCAATTTGCTTTGTTTATAAGAAGAGGCATGTAGAAAGGGACAAAAGATAAGATCAATTTTTAATCACCCCTGTTGACACTTTCACAGATTTTAAAAAAGATCACCAAAATAGGAATAAAATTTACCATAGTTAGAGGAATCACTATAACTTATAGTAAAGATTAAGCTCCATGAAAACTTTAAAGAATGAAACAAACTTCATAAAAAGTCAATTCATGTATTTGAATTTGACTACCCTATAGTGGGAAGAAAACCTACAAATTATAGTGGCAAGAAATTCCTCTATTTATAGACAACACAGGGTAGTGCGAACAAATATTTATTGTGCCTTATCATAAATGTCACAACTCTTTGGAAAAGTTACAACCCTTCAAAAAGGTCACAACCTTTCACTAAAGTCAAAAATTTTCATAAAAGTCACAACTCTTCATAAAAGTCACAATTTTTCAAAAAAAGTACAACTTTTCATAAAAATCGCAACTTTTCATAAAAATAGAAGGCTAGTTTTGGAAATAAATAAATTTAAAAGGGAATTCTGGTTTCTGGTGGCGCCACATAGGCGGGCCGAAGGTTCTTTTTATATAAATATATGATATGATTGTTGCTATATTCTATTCTTAATATTATAAATTTAAATATAAAGAATCGCAACAACATTTTTGTAGCAACCATAATATCCTCGTCTAATTTTAGTAAATTGCAAAAATTTAATTAATTCTTTGCTATCTTATATAATATTTGACAAAATATTTTTTTATTATAGCTTATGTATATAATTTTGCAATAACTTACACAAATTGTACCCTAAGTTTAACTATTTTTTCCGGTTTTCCGCCAAAACATATAGCGGTCTGTTGTTTTCCGCCAAAATAACTAAGAACCGTTCCCCAAATTTAGCGGTTTATTTAGTTTTCCCTAAAATTAAAGCTTAGTTTTTCTATTCATTATGTTGTAGAGAAATCTAGGTTGTGGGAAGTCTATTGTGAGTTTTCTATTTACTTCTTTTTTGTGGTGATAACTGTGAAACATTACCATTGCAACAACAAGAACAATTTACAGAACTAAGGAGCATCCAGTATCACCACCGCCTTCTGGGAAGGTTGTCTCAAGTATCTAGACCTCAAAATAAAAAAAATCAAACAAGCCATACCAACAATCTAGTTACAAATTCTAGACACTAAGTTAGTGCATCTATGAGCTCTTTTGGAACAGTGTACCATATCTATCCTCTCCCTAATCTCCCTTTGGATCTGTGCTATAACAAAACTGTTATTTACATGTATGTTCCTGAAAATCTTCATGTTCCTTGCTCGCCAAGTGTGATAAATCATAGCACCATAAATTGCCGCAACTACTTCCTTTTGGAACCTCTTCCATTTTCTTCTTTAGAACCATTGTAGATTATTACTCCCCTCTGTTGCAAGTACAAGCCTGACCATGTAGAGAGAGAGACCCTTATTTCTGATATCCAGCCACATCTAACAAACAAACAATTCTGAGTCTCTATTTCATTTTTCCCACACAAGCAGCATGTAAGGTCATCAACTGAAATGTTTAATCTAGTCATTCTTTTGTTGGCAAGTATTCTATTTTGGGAATCAATACATACGATCATTCTATGCTTTTGCAGTATAATTGAGTTCCATATAAGCTCTGCTTCTTTCGCTCTAGGAAACTGACCAAGTAAAGCAATATAACTCTTGGAAACTAAATAATTACCAGAGGGGGAGAGATGGTACGTTCCCCTGCTATACCAATGAATCATCTGCTCCATTAGTGAGTTAGCTTCCTCCTGTACCAACTACTGTCCGCAGATGGACAATGATGTCATATTTGTGCACCATCCTTTATGTAAATTCCATGAAACCATATAACTCAAATAAGTCATGTTTTGTAGCCAATTGTCATAACAATTTTCCAACAGAGGCAAAATTCCAGTTCTTGCAGCTTCTAACGTTTAGACCACCATATTTCTTGTGAGTACAATTTTTTTCCCATGCTACTAGCATTATTTTCCTCTTCTCATCGTTTTCCCCCCACAGGTAATCCTACATTTCTTGTCTACTTCCTTTAATACACTTTGAGGTAGTATAAACACAGTCCCCCAAAAAATATAGATATAAAATAAGACAACATTTATGATTTGAAGTCGACCCGCATAAGATAGTTGTCTAGAATAAGTTGTGATCCTTGAGTTTATATTTTCAACTAACTGATGACACTCCATTTTGCTCCATTTTATGACTTTTTAAAAAGTTTATTCTCTTTGATTATCTTGTTCTTGGGAATGAATCGTTACTGCCTAAATTTACACAGTAAGATCAATATTCACTTTCTTTGAACCTCTTTGCTGCCCTTTCAATAATTTTCATTCGCAATCAATTATGATTATGTTAAATTATTTGTATTTTTTGTTTATGTGAGCATTTGGTTAAGTCTTTGTTGCGTGTTTGTTAAATTTCCATTTTTCTATCTTGAATTAAAATGTTACTTGGATCAATATTGTAAAGTTATTTTGTATTTTATTGAATCTGCCTACTTGGGGTTAGGAACAGGTCGATTAAGAAATATTTTGTTTAAGTGTACATATGTTTGTGTTTGTTTAAGTTATCTTTTCTCTTTTTGGTATTTGTAAATTTCTATTTTTTGTTATCAAAATTAGTGATGAATGGCTCAGTACTGTAAATGATTATGATTTTTCAATGCATTGAGCTTTTTCTTTTAGTTCATAGTGTGCCTAATTAAGAAATTGGCATCATACATTCTAATGATTTGAGAATTGGGGTTTATTTTGAGGAAGATATGATTGAAAGATTAAATCTTGTTTGGGAGTTAGCTACATTAGATTGATGATTGTATTTGGTGAACTCAATACCCATTTCAACATTTTTCGCCATCAATTGAAACTGTCTTTTCCATTGAAAAGTTATATTGTCTTATAAGTTTTAGCACAGTTCTCTGGCAACTCAAAATCCATACTGATTTAGGATAAAATAGGTTTACTCTATTAGTAGGTATCTTTTAACTCTTGTCTTTTGGGTCTATCGGAAATAAATTCTTTACCTCTGACTCTCTGAGGTAGAGGTAAAGTATGTCTACATTCTATCATTCCCAAACACTACTTCGTAGCTTATATTGAGTATGTTGCTGTAGTCAATTATGATTATATTTTATGCTCAAGCATTCGTGTTAATTTCTGAATTCTTCAAGAAACAACATGAACTAAAACACAAATAGAAAACAAAAATGGGCATTCTAAATGCATGCCCAGAGGGTAATGGAGCAACTAGTGTTTGGTGACTGTTAGTTTATGTTCTCTTATCATTGAAAGTATTTAGAAAAGTTACTGGTGTTCCATGCCAATGGTGTTTGTGTGTAGATTCTCTAATTGGTGAGGTTGAATAAATTGGTGCAGATATACATTATTTATAGGAGTCTTTGATTGGGGAGTAAACAAATTTCTTATCTCTTTTCACTAGCATTGGGGTCTTGGCTAATTCGTATGCACAATACCACATTATTTATCCATCAAGGCTAGAACAAATGAAAACATTTTTTAGTGTTTTTATCTGTATAGGGATATAAACTTGAGAACTCATAATACAACCAACTTTATTGACCACTGAGTGACACACTTGAGTGCTTGTTGTTTAGGCTTCTTATGTAGTCAAAATGAGGACAGGGGATACTACTCAATTCTATTATGTCCAAGTTATCTAATTCTTGTTCGAATGTGAATTATTCTTTTAATAAAGTGACAGCATATGTGATTCTGGATTGAAAAGAAGTAGCAGTGTCTTATTGTTGATTCATTTTGTGCCGTCGAATACGGTATAATGTGGTAATTAGAACGTGTTGGTTTTATTTGCCCTAAATTTCTTACCATAAATAGGTTTTCCTTTTAGGAAAAGGTTTTGGATTGACTAATCTTTTTCTTGTAGGAAAAGGTTTAGGACTCTGTAAATAGAGGCATGTTCCTTCTAACTTAATCAGCATTCACAATGTAGTCTTAAGGGCTTTGAGAGTTTTGGTTAGGGGGAGAATTTATGGGTCACAAGCTTGATACGTTATCACTTGTGTGAACCTCCCATGTATTCCGAGTGAATTGGTTGAGGTTGTTTCTCTCTGGATTTTGTACTCTCATATTTATAGTGGATTGCACATCTCATTTGTAGACGTAGGTCGATTGACCAAACCACGTTAAACCTTTGTGTCTTTTGATGTATTTCTCATTGTATTCTTACTCGTGGTCTTTCGAGGTCTGCATTGCTAGCTTCCGCGTTTATACCTGCTTAATTTACGGTCCTAACAAGTGGTATCAGAGCCAGATTCAATGATGGAGTCAGGTTTTGTGATTCGATAAACGATGATTGAACCAGGTTAGAAAGAGGTGTTCATCTTGGCGGGTGTAGTTCTTGCAACAACCGTTTTTTACAGTAATGAAGATTTTTGTTGGAGAAATTATTTCAGAGAGGTTTTCTGTGTTGAGACATAAATTTTGCGAAGGAGATTATGGAGAGGAGAAGCAAGTTGTTGAAGATTAAGTGAAGAAGGTGGACAAATTTATTTTGTCAGACATTCAGGCCAAGGGGGAGATTTTTTGGGTTTTATTTGCCATAAATTTCTTACCATAAATAGGTTTGCCTTTTAGGAAAATGTTTTGGATTGACTAATCCTTTTCTTGTACGAAAAGGTTTAGGACTCTATAAATAGATGCATGTTCCTTCTAACTTAAATTTGCATTCACAATGAAGTCTTAAGGGCTTTGAAAGTTTTGGTTAGGGGGAGAATTTATGGGTCACAAGCTTGATACGTTATCACTTGTGTGAACCTTCCATGTATTCCGAGTGAATTGGTTGAGGTTGTTTCTCTCTGGATTTTGTACTCTCATATTTATAGTGGATTGCTCATCTCCTTTGTGGACGTAGGTCGATTGACGGAACCACGTTAAACATTTGTGTCTTTTGGTGTATTTCTCATTGTCTTCTTACTCGTGGTCTTTCGAGGTCTGCATTGCTAGCTTTCGCGTTTACACCTGCTTAATTTACGGTCCTAACAGAACGTACTAGTAGTGTGTAAGTTTCTTCATTTTAGAATTTTGGGGAGATATTTACGAGAAGGGTCTTATTTAGATGAAGGGTTAGATAAAAAGTTATGGATTAGGCCGAATCCAACAACTTTATTCAAAACCTTATATTTTTGTTACGAAATTCAATATATATGAATTTAATTTATCCAAAATCCTGTGTAAGCTAACATTTGTTAGAATGAAGAATCCATAAACTCAACTTTCTTACTTCCCCCTCTGTTTTATTCAGCAAAGTGTTCTTTAATGTGTTTATTCTTCTATGTCTATAACTTGATGTATCAAATTAATTGAATTCTTAACTGTAACTTTGTATTGATTAATTATTATGGCTTCAAAGAGTAACTTTCTCCACCATCTGCAAAAAACAAAATCTTTGTACATAACACCAATATACTATTCTATTATGCCTTACAGTGGAGCTTGCAAAACACCTTGTGGGTTATTCTATTGAAGACGATTTTTTCTTGTAAAACTCTGAAAAGGAAGCAAATGAAGCTACAATTAAATCTGCAAGAAAGTTTTAGAGATTCTCTCATCCTAATAAGAAGCAACCTCCTATGGAGTTTATTTCGTTCTCCAATTACTTCCATGGAAGGACCGTGGATGTTGTTGCTTTGATAAGCAAAGAGCATTACAGGTCACCTTTTGAACCGGTAATGCAGGAGTTACTTTCCTGGAGTATGGAAATGTTCGACCAGCAAAATAAGTGATTCAAAGTGGTAAAATAGCTACTGTATTGGTTGAGCCAATCCAAGTGCAGGTGACATATATAGTGCAACAAACGACCTTTTACATGAACTGAAGACTGGTTATGATACTGCTGATTCTCATATTGTCTTAGATAAGGTAATAAACATTATAGATTACACTACTGCTACTTTAGCACATTAAGCTTATGTTTCATCTGATAAGCATTAATGACTCTTATATTGAAGGAAACACATAAACATCAAAAGAGTTGGAGGTCATTGTGAAGGAGAATGGAGTTGTACCTGCCACTATCACTATTCTGGATTGGTTATCATGCATAACTGTTTATTTGAGACTTCATTTCTTCTTTTCTTTCAGCATCCCATTCTTTTCTCATTTCTTGGTTGAAGGTACATTGCATAGAAGTGGGGTTGATTTCTTGGATTCTTGAGTTCATCACACCTCTCATGAGCTTACAGTGTCCAAAGATTTCATGACACTCTCAATGTGCTCTATTGTGTGTAATCTACAATAAACATCAATCTTTGTTCCTGGCTTCTTCGTATGCATCTTAACTATTAACAAACACCAAGTTGGTGCGGAAAGTAACCATTTGAGAGTATCTATACTTCCCTAATGTGAATAATCTCCATGTTGTACTTAATTAATTTCAGAACATCATGTTCTGCAACACTCCCAATCTTCCAGTAATTATTTGTTAAACATACACTTTATGAGGAATTGTGAAACGTGAGAACATGAATCCAGAATATTGCAATCATTAGAACTTCTGAAATGATAAAACTTAAAATACTTGCATGACATTAGGTTATTTCTTACTTGTAATACTATGGTAACTTTCTTTGAACAAAGGAATCATAGTTGCGTGTAAAATGTTTTAACCATGAATTATATCTTTCTCTATGGTAGGCTTGACTGCAAATGAACTAGAGATTCTAGCATGTCTTGGTAGCAAAGCTCGGAAAAATGCTAGTAGAGACATTGCACTTGTTGTAAGTCAATTGCGAATTACGCTACTTTATCTGAGCAATTATACTTTGTTTGCGCTCATCATATTTATTTGCTAAAAATATGTGTTTGACTTAAATTTCAGTAGCTACATATTCATATATGTATATTTGTATATCTTGAGATGTGGCAGGAAAAAGCTCTAGGGGTTGGAGAAAATAGCTTACCACAACAGGCTTTGAGTAGTTTCAAGTATGGTCAAGTATTTCGTCTAGTGTAGTATTATGTGATTTCTTCTACTTTTTAAATTTATATTTGTGTATTTCTATCTTACTTTATCAAAATTTAACTAAATTTATCTTTTATTTGCAGGATGAATATGTATAATTCAACTCCGCTGCAATAAAATACAATTGGAAGAAGATTTTCTTTTTAAAAAAAGTATTAGAAGGATTAGAAAATAATGGATATATATATATATATATATATATATATATATATTACAAGTAAAGACCTATGTAGTAATTATGTATTGATCTTTGCAAATTTATATAGTTTTTTATTGAAATATTTATGCATTTTTTAAAAAAGAAATGTGTATTACATATGTAGCAACTATCATAAATTGTTTCTAAAGGTGTATGGAAAAATGTTTGATTTATTACAATAAAAATTCTTGTTTCCAAAAGTTTTTCTAACCGATTACTAATCAATTTTTGTCATTTTTTGTAACAACTAATATTGTTGGTAAACAAATTAATTTATGGCAAAATTGGATTTTGTTGTGAAAGTTTTTATACGCCACAACTATATGCATGTAAGGCAACAATATTTTTTGTTGCGTTAAGTGAGTTTTTGGCAACAATATATTTTGTTGTTGCAAACACTTTTTGCATCAGCGTTTATTGAACAACATGCAACAATATTTTTTTTGTTGCCAAAAGTACTTTTAGCAACAATAACCAATATATGAAAACAAAAAAATTTGTTAGTAGATGGCCTTTTTCTTGTAGTGAAGAGGTCAAAACCCATGTTGGTGTATGATATATAGAACAACAACATAATTCATTCAAAAAGAGAGAAAGTTAGAAAGTCTTTTTCAAGAACTCAAGGAGAAAAGAATGCAGCAAGGGACCTGGTGCCAGAAAGTCTACATACGAGAAAAGGACGAAAAGACAACTGTCAAAAGGTTGCCAACTCTGATGTGGTTGGTGCGCAGCCTTTCATGAAAGCAGTTTTTTCTGCCAATGGCCTTGTCCCTAGGATTTGTGTTCAATTTTATATAGTTTCTTCTCCAAAACAGAAACTCAAGATTCGGCAAACAAAAACATGAATTTTCTCTGATAATTCATACGCTTGAAAAGAAGGTCATCTTAAAGGAAGAACAATATTTATGCTCAACAAAGGGACCTAATAGATTGTTGAAGCATCTTTGTTGAGTTTGAATTTTGTGTCTATCATTTTATAAGTTTTTGCATCTTGAAAAGTCTCAAGTACACAAGCAAAGACCATCTTAGTGTAGTATTCTCCAAAATCACACCACGACCTGATCGAGTTGCATGTGTCATGTGTCTTAGGAGTTATACTATAGTGCATACATTGTAAATTTTTTCCTAATCTATAAGGATTCAGATCTCTTTTTCGGTTTGTAAAAGTCTAAATTTGCTAGGGGTAACTAATTTAGCGGGTAGTGTTGTATCTTCTTAGTGAAAATTCTAAGTCATCTAGGAGCTAGTTCAATTAGTGGGCAGTGTTGTATCTGCTTAGTTAAAGTTTAAATTATCTAGGTTTGATAGCTTAATAGGTAGTGTGGTATCTTCTTAGGCTCAGTAAGTAATATGGTTTTTACTTAGCCTCGAGATTAATAGCTTAATCTCATTTGGCGTTGTATCTGTATTTCGCTCTTTTTGAAGAGATTAGTGAAACTAATCGAAAATCCTGTGGGACAGGTTGTGGTTTTACTCCCTTGAACATGGAGGTTTTCACGTAAACTACTGGTGTTTTCTTGTGTTCATTTTTACTCTTTATTAAGATTATTACTTTTTCAAGGCACCTGGTCTGTTGGCTCATAGTGGATGCACATATTCTATCATTTTGTATTAGAACATGTGATCTCTATCTAATCAACACCAAAATAGAGATTTATGTAGAAAATTGGATGCTCTACTAAATCTGGAAGAAGGACAATCGTCAGCAACAACACCACATTTCAGTGGCAGTTCTATAGTTGGTGGAAGACAAGGATGAACAACTTCCTTATTTCTAAGGACCGCGAGTTTTTGGGTATCGAGTTTTATGGACCTTTTATCCCAACTACTGAAGTGAAGGATGGAGAAATTACCATATTTGTTCCCAAGAGTCATCAATAGTACAACGAGGAAGACCAAAAAAAGATCGAGAAAAGTTATAAAGCTAAGAAGTTGTTAGTGTGTGGTATAGGTGATAAAGAATAGAATCACATTTTGGCATGTGAGTTGGCAAAAGAAATCTGTGATTGTCTCAGAATAGCTTATGAAGGCACGGAGAAATTGAAAGAATCAAAGGTGGACATGCTAACCACCCAATATGAGAACTTCACAATCAAGGAGGGAGAAATAATTCATGACATGCATAGAAGATTATCCTTCGTAACCAACGAGCTATGATATTTGAGAGAACCTATCTATCATAGTAAACAATCGAACCCTTCCCAAGTCATTGGCAATCAAGCTGGATGCCATCACTAAATAAAAGGACCCAAAAAAAACTAATGATAGATGCTCTAATTGGTAACCTTAAGACACATGAAATGATTATAAACCAAGACACTACAAAGAATGAGGTAATGAAATATAGCTCTTAAGATCTCATCAAGTAAAATCTCTAGTGAAGAGGATATGGCTTATCTAACAAAGAGATTCCAAATAATCGTGAGAAAGCATGGAGATTTCAAAAGGGAGGAAACCCTCTTCAGGCTGCAAATACAAGTGACTTATGTCACAAGTGTGGAAAGGCTGGACTATTCATGAGAGACTGTCTAATGCTAAAGGCTAAAACAAAAGAAATATCAAAGATCTAGAGGTGAAAAATATAGAAGAAGGGACCTGGTATCTTTGAAGAAATCAAGAGAAGTTCATCTAACTATGTCGTGAAGAAAGATTTTGCTGTCTGAGGGAATTCCTCAAGTAAGTCAGAAGAATCAGAATGTCCTGAAGATGCATCCATGCTAGATGTTAAAGACGATGAGAATGTCTTTGATGGAATGTTCAGATTTATGGCTAAATCTGATGACGAGGAAGGTGAAGAAATGGTAATTCTCCTTGACATTAAACAAATCTTGAATGTTGATTCTGTTAGAAGGTTGAGAAATCTAGTTGATGTTCTAATCGACTCTGTTATACAGTTAACAACTGAAAAGGAACACTATGAACAACATTCTACACAAGTCTAGTGAAGAAAAAATACAATTGGATGTTCACATGTCTGTCATCGAGGAAGAACTGACAGTTCTAGAGACTGAAAATCTAAAACTCAAGGAACAATTGAGCGTAATGAATGAGAAGTCCGGCAAAAGAAAGGGGGAGGTTAGTGGTTTGCAAATAGAGCTAGAAGCGAGTCTGAACAGTGTTGAAACCAGACTTGCTCTAGCCCTGGAGACTATAATCAGATGGAGAAGGACTTGGTCCATCTTCGAGAACAACTGAACAATTCTAAAATGGACCAGCTCTACCAAATTACTTTCTAACATCACTAGTAAAAGTAACTAAAACAGGAATAGGTTAGGTAGCATGAATATCAGTCCTCCCTACGATCCCCACAATAGGTATTTCTCTGTGTCAGATAACATATTATGTCTTCACTGTGGTCGCAATGGTCACCTATAAAGGGATTGCCCAGCCAGGAAAGCTTCTCACGAAAAGGTCTCAGTCAACTTTAGACAGAAATTTGAGCAGAACAAGGGACGTACTCCTATATCTAAGTACTCTAACTTGAAAAAGATTATCTGGCCTCATTGGAGAAGAAACGCTCTCATTATTCCTCTATCCTTACTGGGAACTCAGATTAAAATGGGTTCTTAAGTTCAAAAAATAATCTTTGTTGTAGTGGAGTGGAGGAGTTAGCAGTCACTCTCTGATGGTTCATGGACAGCGGATGCTCGAAGAATATGACTGGAAGGACAGGAAACCTCCTCTCTCTCAAGGTACTTCAACGTGGAGGTGTCTCGTTTGGTAATGGAATATTTGTATATTCTTGGTGTTAGAAGAAGTGGAAAGTCGGTTGAACACTCAATCGAGAATGTATACTATGTGAGTGGAATAAAATATATTCTCCAAAATGTGTCACAAATCTGTGATAAAGGCAATGAAGTCAGATTTCTATCTGAAAAGTACATTGTTACCAATTTGTCAACAAATGAGGTGATCTTGATGGCTAGAAGGAGAAAGAACATGGACCTGGTTCGTGGCCTATCTAGCCTAAAGTTCGGCAACGACAAGGTGTGCGAAGATTACTTCCAAGGACCAGATCATCATTCATCCCAAAAATCTAATGAAGATCATGAAACTGATGAGGGACCTGGTCCGGTAGACAATGTTGAACAAAGTTGATTTTGCTCAAACCGATAATGTGAATTGTGAATGTTAGACTGACGAAGTTGATCAAGCTTAGTTTGAAAGATGAAAAGTGTGACATTCGGTTACCCGACAAGCTGACATGTTGTCCAAGTTCCCCTTCAATATTGGTTTCAAAACAGGTTGTGTTGAAATCATGAGTAGAAAAGCATGATGCGAGAAATAAATTTTTTCTTGGAGCTGCAGATCAAGCAAACTTCTAAAGATACCTTCGTTTGTCAAGAAATGTACAACAAGTTGTTGAAGAAGTTTCATATAATCGATGACAAGACAATTGACACTCCCCTGGGGACCAGCTCGAAGTTGGATGCAAATAGATCTGGTCCATATGTAAACGATACAAGTTTTAGTTATGATGAAAGATTCCAAGCTTGTCAAATAGAATCACATTAGAAGGCGGCTAAGAGAATCTATGACTTTTGGTGAAGACAGAGACCTGATTGTACTCTATCCATCAGGATATTTTATGGTGATTGAAGAAATATGGTAATGTTTATTATGTTGGGTAACAGAAAGGGAAGAAATGACTCATTTTATTGGCCGTATCTCATTCCTGAAAAAAGGCAAGATTTTGTTGTTCTTTCAACAACTGAGGCAAGGTATGTAGCATATGCATGCTAGCAGGCTCAACACATCTGGATCAAGCAACATAGTGAAGTTCTTAGAGTGGTTACCCATACTATTCCTCTCCTATGTGCGATCACGAGTGCTCTCACTATGTCTAAGAACATAGTCCACCATAAAAGGACTAAGCATATTTATATGAGAAAGCAAATATCAATTTTTAATTTTGTAAGATCAAAGATCAAATCAATGATATCTTTACAAAAGCTCTGACGAGGGACCTGGTTAAGATAAAAAAAATTGAAGTTGGGGATGCTGAAACTGAACTGAATGGATCATGCGTGAAGCAATCAAACCTTTCATGACTATGCAAACGGAGAAGGTGTCCTTGATTTTCAGTTATGTATGTTTTATAAAGTTCAGTCTCATACATGTTATAGGTATACACACATGGTAAAAGGGCTGAAGGAAAAAGAAGGTCAACACAGATCTTGGAAATCACATCCAAACAACAGAGAGGGATTCGGTCCATACTCGAAGGTTAGCACTCTTAACATCGCATTTTGAATTATGCGTGAGAATTGTTGCAATTGCCACATGTTTGTCATTCAGGTTTCTGATCTAATTTCCATCATTTGAGTACCAAAATGGCACTTCATTTCACTTTCTTTATACGTCATATTTCTTTCCATCTCCCCAGAAAAATTCAAATCCCCTTTCAAAATTTAGAGTTTTTCAAAATCATCTTTTCTCCTCTCTGAAAACACTTCAAATGTTTAAATCTAGTATTACCAATATAGAATTCTCAAATCGACAAAATTTTTGAGTATGAAGAGGGACCAGGTCCAACAAACAAAAAGAAGGTGGGTGTCACGACCCAAAATCGAGCTGCGAGTGGCACCCACACTTATCCTACTATGTGAGCGAACCAACCAATCTAAAACCCCAACATTTTGAACAAAAATACAAAGCGGAAGACTTAAAACTCATTAACGAAATCAATTAAATAACTTCCAAAATTTATAACTCATTATCCCCAAAATCTGGAAGTCATCATCACAAGAACATCTATCCTCAAGTTACTAATCTAAAAGTATCTAAGAAGCTAAAATAAATAAAAGGCTAGTCCATGCCGGAAGTTCAAGGCATCAAGACTTGAAGAGAAGATCCAGTCCAAGCTAGAAGCATTAGCTCACCCTGAAATCCGGTGTAGTGAAGACTGGCTAGAATTGCTGTTGAGTTGAAGACGACGGTACGTTTGCTGCATTCCCCAAATAACAAAGAAAGAAACAACAAGTAGGGGGTCAGTACAAAACACAAGTACTGAGTAGGTATCATCGGCCAACTCAAATAGAAAACAGTATATATCAGTTCATATCATAAATCAACTACAATACTCAACATGTAGCAACAAGTACTATAATCATCAATAAGTACTACCAAGTTCATCCATGAGGACTCAAGCCTCAATACCACACTCATTTGGGAATTAGGTTCATTACATTGAGTATATAACATCTCTCAAGATTCATTATCTTTCTTCCTCTTGGCGGTTACGTGACACTCCGATCTCCTATACTATGTGTCGGACGTGACACTCGATCGTGTCGGTTCGTGACGATCCCCTATACTACTACGTGACACTCCGATCCCCTACTTCACGTGTCGTTCGTTGACACCCGATCCCCTAATACTATGTGTCGGTACGTGACACTCGATCCCCTACTTCTACGTGTCGGTTCGTGACACCCCGATCCCCTAATACTATGTCGGTACTATCCGTAATTCTAGTGTCGGTACACCATCTACTACTATGTGACACTCCGATCCCCTAACATGTGTCCGGTTCATGACACCCGATCCCCTAATACTATGTGTCGGTACGTGACACTCCGATCCCCTAATTCTACGTGTCGGTTGTGACACCCGATCCCCTAATACTATGTGTCGGAAACAACCGTGGACACTCCGATCACTAACATCATTCTATCAATTCATCAAGCCTTCTTTTATACCAAGGCATCAATCAATAACAAGGTGAATTAGGGTTTCTTCAAGATTTTGGATTCAAAAAGCTTCATTATGCTTATTTTATCACAATCACATAATCACATTCATGCAAGCATATAATTAAGCATATAGAAGGGTTTACAATACTACCAATACATATCATTCCCTATTAAGAGTTTACTACAAATAGTATCAAAACCATAACCTACCTTCACCGAGGATTCGTGATCAAGCAAGAAATCTCTCAAAGCTTTTTGTTTCCTCTTCGTTTGTCTCTCTCTATGGATCGTTCCTCTCTCTCTTTGTTCTTTCTATTTTTCTTCTTCAAAACCCTCTTTCCTTTTCCCTAATTAGCATATAATTAAGTATAAAAGATGAGGAATTAACCCACTAATTAACTCAAGGTTATCTCCTTTACACCCCCAAGAATTTGAGTTATTAATATTAACCCACGAAATTCATAATTATAGCAGGAATAGTCCAAAACGCCCCTTTAAAACTTACCCAGAAATCCGACCCAGACTGGGATTACGCAACCTGTGACGGCCCGTCGTGCCTGCGACGGTCCGTCCTGCAGGTTCGTCACAACCTTTAGAGACTCAATTTCCTTGATGTGTCTGAGACGGTCCGTCGTGCCTACGACGGTACGTCCTGCACTTCCGTTACGATGGACAGAGAATTGCTCCCAGTACCCAATTCTCAAGAGTTGAAGTGTTTTGAAATGGAACCTCACAACGGTCCGTCGTGTCTGTGACGGTCCGTCCTGCAGGTCCGTCACAGAGTTTAGAGAGTCGATTTCAGCACTCAAATATAAGAATTCCAAGTGTTTGGAACGAGACACCCTCGATGGTCCGTCGTGCCCATGACGGTCCATCGTGGGATACGTCGTCTCAGACAGTTTTTCCCAGAAATAAAATCTGCTGCTCAAAACGACTAAGCAGGTCGTTACAGTGGGAAAGATGATGATCAAAAAGGAAAAGAGTTGACATTCTTAGCACTCAAAGTATTCTACATTGGAGGGTGTCTGACTTATTAAGAAAATGAAAAAAAAAATGAAATTGTATAAAAAGGGAATGAAATGGTTACTTTGTTATTGACCTATTTATCTCGGTGACCTTTAATAAGTTTGATTTTATCAATCTTTCTGTCATGAGAAACTCAGGCTTGTGTTGGAAGCTCTGACAGTTACTATTGCTAACCGGGATAATGAAATAGTTTGCCTAAAAACTCAGCTTCTGAAATAGCAAATCAGAGGGACCAGGTTAAGAAGAACTTGCTTCTCTAAAGATTTAACATGAAGCTCAGGCAGCAAAGCGTTCTGAACTTTAGGAGATGCTTCTGGAAAAAAATCAATCTAAGGAATATTCTTTACTAATCATAATCTTTTAATCCCTTTCTCATAAGACATCCCACTCTCCCTAAATTCCCATGTAATTCCTCATTCTTCTTTTTAATCGAAACTCATTGGGTGCTGCATTGGTTCACATTCATAGTAATATTTGCAATGCTTTTATTGATGATCTTTTATTTATCAATGAAAAATACCTTGTGTTTATTGACTTCTCTCATTACTTTATGCAGTTTCCCTATGCTTAGTTTTTTCCAAGTGACCATGAATTTGCTTGAACTACATTTCTGGCAATTTGGTTTAATCTTTAACACTTTTTAAGATATCAAAAGGGGGAAGATTGTTAGGTTATGAGATCAATGATGACAATCGATGATGTTATGATATCAATGATGACATGGACATGCCAATACAGGGAAGAAGTGCTACTTGAAGACGACATGGTCATGCCGATAGGGGGAAGAAGTGATACTTGAAGAGGATATGGTAGTGCCGATAGGGGGGAGAAGTTGAAAAAGTTTGTCATCATCAAAAAGGGAGAAATTGCTATTTTGTTGTTGATGTGATGTTTTGATGATTTGAAAAACTTCTGAAATGATACAAAAAGGGGACGAATCCAGTTACCTTAAGAGGCATGCTCATAAGAGGGAAGGATGTGAATAAATCTATTATCATCAAAAGGGGGAAAATGTTACTTAGGAGCTGATGCTAAGTTTTTATGATTTAACAAACTTAGGGATCTAACAGGGGACCAGGTCCAGGAAAGGGTCTTCTGGTATCGGGAGTGATGAAAAGGGAAATGAGTGAAGAAACTCAGCATGATAAATATTTGTGTGTCTTCATCAAAAAGGGGAAAATTTTCTATTCTAGGAGTTTTTAATGATCCTCACTAATGCAGGGATCAAGTTCTTGGCGGAGTACCTACGTCCAGATCCAAAGTGGTGCACATCTGTAAAGATCTTTACAACTGTCTTGTTAGGTTGGTTGGTGAGATGTGCATCGTACTTTATCAAAAGAAAGGGCAGACAAAGTTGTTTATTTAAGTGGTCAAAACCCATGTTGGTAATTGATATATACAAAAATAAACGAACAAAATTATTCATTCAAGAAGTTAGAAAGCTAGCAAGTATTTTTCAAGAACTCAAGCAGTAAAGAACTCAGTAAGGGACCTTTACCGGAAAAGTGTGCATATGAGAAAAGGACGAAAAAATAATAGTCAAAAGGCTGTAAACTCTAATGTGGTTGGTGCACAACCTTTCAAGACATTGGGCATTCAACAAATTGCCTTTTCCCAGGGGTTTGTGTCCATTTTGATATAGTCTCTTCTCCAAAACACAAACTCAAGGTTCAACAAAAAAAATTTAGATTTTCTCTGAAAATTCATAAGCTTGAAAAGAAGGTCATCTTCAAGGAAGAACAATATAGAGAGCGGAAGCATCTTGTTGAGTTTGAGTTTTGTGTCTATCATTTTATACGTTTTTGCATCTTGAAAAGTCTCAAGTACACAAACAAAGACAATCTCAGTGAAGTATTCTCCAAAATAACACCAGGACCTGATCGAGTTGCATGTTTCATAGTGTCTTAGGAGTTATACTATAGTGCATACAGTGTAAATTTTTTTCTAATCTATAAAGGATTCAGATCTCTTGTTCAGTTTGTAAAAGTCTAAATTAGTTAGGGATACTAATTTAGTGGGTAGTGTTGTATCTGCTTAGAGAAAATTCTAAGTAATCTAGGAGCTAGTTGATTTAGTTGGAGGTGTTTTATCTGCTTAGTTGAAGTCTAAGTTATCTAGGGTTAATGCTTAGTGGGCAGTGTGGTATCTACTTATGATCAACAAGTAATAGGTTATTACTTAGCCTCGAGATAAGTAGCTTAATCTCATTCGGCGTTTTATCTGTGTTTCACTTTTGCTTGAAGAGATTAGTGAAAACAGTTGAAAAACCTGTGGTATAGGTCGTGGTCTTACTCCCTTGAGGAAGGAGGTTTCCACCTAAATTGTTGGTGTTATCTTGTGTTCATTGTTTACTCCTTATTACGATTGTTACTTATCCAAGGGACCTAGTCCGTTAACTGATAGTGGACACACATATTCTATCAATGGGGTCAATTATCCCTTCCCAATCATTTAGATAATGAATATCTTTCCATTTGTACGCTAATTTTGTTTCATTGTCAGGTAATTAGTTTCCTTTCCTCTCTAGCTTTTAAATTATATATATGGAGTCATTTTCAGAGAAAGCCTTGAATTTTGAAGAGTTTTTAGTAGTATTTTCTCTGTTTCTTTGGTTAAGAAAAAGAATTTAGTACTATATGGAATGGAATTTTTGTTTGGGTTTTATTTATTTGCGAAGAGAATTATTCTAGAATAAGTAATGATCAAAAGACGTTCATGATAGAAAGCAACCATTCGAAAAAGGAGTGAAAATTACTCCTTAGGCGAATCCACATCGAAATGGGAGAAGAAAGTTAGGGACCTTGTAAGAACAAGTTCAAAACAACCTTTGAGACACCGTTTTGAGTTAAAATCCGAGGGACTAATCCGTGCAGTCCTATACCCAAAAAGGACGATACCTTAACAATTGAACCGGAGCCGTTACAATTGAGCCCCAACGTTTAGGTCCAGGCGATAGACCGTGCGTGATGTATGAATGAACCATATGTCACATGTTCTAAACTATTGTAGACAAATGCATGACATTGTTTAAGAAAAAAGGGGGATAGGGACGATCCCACAATCCAATAATAAGAAAAAAGGGGGAGAGGGACGATCCCACCATCCATAATGTATTGCCTATTCTTGTAACTGGGGATTGATAGAATCAAGCATCCATTACCAATCATTTCGACCATAAATATTTTTCCATTTATATCCTAATTTTGTCTCTCCATCGTTATAGACTTTGTTGTTTTCCTTCAAGTTATCAGTGGTTTAGTAAACCACAAGTTATTCTTCGATATAACCTTGATTTTTGAAGGGTTATTTCTACCTGTAACACTTTTTCTTGGCTCATGGAAAAAGAATGTAGTAGTTAGATTAGGAGTCTTGAGAAAAAATATGTTTGGTTTTTGTTCAATTGAGGATGATATACCCCTCAACTTTGTTATTTAGAGTTGATATACCTCATTATAAAATGACTCATATATACCCATATTGTTACCCAAATGACTCAGATATACCATTTTGTTCTCACACATTTTTTTTTTACTTTTATATTTCAACAGCCATTTTGAACTTATTTTTTGATGGTCAAATTTATTCTTTTCACTATTTCCTTATAATCTTTACTATAGATATTCTAAAAAGAAATTCCAGATATAAATACTAAATTAATTACAATAGCAAAAATAATATTTTTATTTTTTCTCTTTTCTTTGGCATTCACTATTCTTTCTTTTTATTTCTCTTATTTTACACTAAAGAATAAAAGAATTTTGAAATAAGAATAAGAAACTCCAATAATAATTATCAAAGAAGTCAAAAAATAATTTATGTGTGAAAAGATAAAGTATTAAAATTAATTTTATCATTTTTGTAACAGTAGGGGTGTATATGATCTAATTTTGTTATGTAGGGGCATATATGAGTCACTTTTATAATGAGACATATAAACTCTAAATGACAAAGTTGATGGGTGTATCATGATCTTTTCCCTTCTTACAATAAATATATCCTAGTATGGGATCATATGATCATTATCAGTTTGTAATTTCATCATATTGGAATTAACAGCATTGTCTTTAGCGACAAATAAAGGGATGTTGCAACAATAATATACTTGTTGCTAAATATTAAGATATAATAATAAATAAGCGCATTTATAACTGACACTCTATTTAAATATGGAAATAGTCTTTACTGACCTATATGCAACGACATTATCAATTATCCGTTAAATATCTCTTTTTGTTGTAACATTAAAAAAATCAGGTTGCTGGTTGGTTTTCCAAGTCTTTTTTTTTTAAAAAAAAAGTCTTTGTTAGCTATTATGAACACAACTAGAAGCAACTATTAGTTTTGTATTACTATTATTACACTTGAAGGTTGTAATTAACATACAAAAGTCTTTGATAGAATTTAGAGATTACATATTATAAAAAGACCATATAGAATATAGAGATTACATATTATAAAAAGACCATATCAGAGAGTCATGAACATTTAATCTTTCAATGCAATTAACCAGGGGTGGTTTGATGCCTTTTAAAAGGAGACATCTGTCTTAGACTCCTAAATTGTTTAGTGTAATTAGATCCAATGTTGTTAAAGGCTTCAGGAACATAGAAGAGTGTTGATGGCCGCTAAAAAATAATATTTTGAGGTAATTGAGGTATTTCCGCTAATTAGTTGACGCTAAAGATCATTTTTGATGAATTGTCGATAACATAACTTGTGATTTTTCTCTAAATAAGTACACAAGGTGTATGACGTTTTTAAGAAATTTGAATGTTTTCATCACATTAACTCTTACGTTCATTGATTAATTTCAATCCAATAATTGAAAAGCTTTCACTCATGTTTTTTGTGTAGGAGACAGAGTAAGCTCCTTCCACTCCTTAGGAATTATCATATGCATTTTAAATCCTAATGCAACAAAATAAAATGGTTTGATGTGAATAATCTTGATAGTAATACGTACTATTGTCATTTTGGCAAAAAGGTTAGTAATATATGCTATTGTTATTTTGGCTAAAAGGTTTCATATTTTGTGGAGCAAATTTAAAAGCATAGAGAATAAATTATAATTAGATCAAATTATCTTTTGTGTTATGAAATTATAGAATAAGAAGAAGAAAGTAGAGAGAAGAGAGAAGAGAAGACTTATTATTTCTCCTAAGGGTTGATTTTATGAAGAGGACCCATTTTGGTCCCAAGTAAGATTCCTAACCATACCCTAAAAGGACTCCACATAATAGACATTCACTATAATACAGACTTTATAACATTCCCCATTAATGTCTAATTCATAAATGATGTGTCTCGTCAAAAACCTTACAAAAAAAACTTCTAAAAAGGAAAAACTCTAGTGAAGGAAAATAGTACACATATCTAATAATACACATCTAGGATGCCTCGTTAAAAATCTTACAAGAAAAATCCAGTGGTAAAAAACCTCATTAGGAATAAAGCGTACAAAGTGTATTTACTCCCCCTAATGAGAATATCAATCCATAGACTTGAATCTTCGCATCCCAATCTTCTGCACCATCTCCTTGAATGTTTCAGTTGATAGAGACTTGGTAAATAGGTTAGCCACATTGTCACTTGAATGAATCTTTTGCGCATTTATATCACCATTCTTTTTTAGTTCATGCGTATAGAAAAGCTTTGGTGAAATATTTTTTTTTCCATCTCCTTTTATGAATCCTCCCTTAAAGTTGTGCTATGCATGTTGCATTATCTTCATATAAAGTGGTGGGTATTTTATCACACTCCAAACAACATTTTTCTCGAATGAGATGCATCATAGATATTAACCACACATATTTTCTACTTGCTTCGTGAATAACTATTACCTCAGCATGATTTGCTGAAATGGCTACGATGGGCTTCTTTATAGATCTCCAAGATATGGTAATTCCCTATATGTAAACACATAACCTATTTGAGATCGATCTTTGTATGGATCAGATAAATATCCTGCATCAATATAATCAACAAGATTAGGACTACAACTATGAGAATAAAATAAGCCCATATCAGTTGTTCCTTTAAGATATCCCAATATGTGCTTGATCCCATTCCAATGTCTCCTAGTAGGAGAAGAACAATGTACATTGCTAACAAATTAACAGAAAATGCTATATCAGGCCTTGTAGTATTAGCAAGATACATTAGTGCACAAATTACACTAAGATATGATACTTCAGAACCAACAATTTCCTCATCCTTTTCTTGAGGTCGAAATGATTCCTTATTCCCTTCAAGTGAACGAACAACCATCGGAGTACTTAATGGATCACTACAAAAGAAAACCTAACTTGCCATTAGAAAATATTCTAACAGATTACCGACCAAAATGTTACTAACTAGTATTTCTTTTGGTAAATACGACGGGATGAAATGGCGCTAAATTTAGCAACATTCTATAATGAATTACCAATTAAAATATTACTAACGCGCACCTTTTGTTGGTAATATTACAAACGAAGTATATATCGGTTGGTAAAATATAATAAAAAAATGATTGATATAATTTATTAACATATTACCAATGAATACCAACGACAATATTGTGTTGCTACATTTACAAACCAAATATAAATGTGTTGGTAAATTAGTAACAAAATGTAATTTGTTGATAAACTTGCCAACCAATATACAATTAGTTGGAAATATTATCGACGAACAAAGATTCTAGTTAGTAAATTACTAACATCATTGGTAATATACCAACCAATCATTAATACATTGGTAAAATTTACCAACATATTAATTATTAGTTGGTAATATTACGTATGAATGTTTAGTACAATAGTAACTATTATCAACTCTGATAAAATTTATTGGTAAATTATTAATTACTAATATAGGTTGTAAATTTACCAACTGAAGTTAAATTTTGTGCTAAATCATTGTCTAGTGTTGAGGCTTTCATATTCAGCTTATGTCATTAGGTGTTTTAACTTTTAACTTTTAACAAAAACTTGACTTTGTTCAATATTTATGGTAAACGTGCTCAGATTAGAACTATGTCATTGTCATTAATTTCGAAAGATAATTTTTTAAATAATAGGAAGGTTTGTTCAAGTTTTGTGGCTTGTATTTTTTGTTGTGCTGATAGGTGTTTTAAATCTTATATTTTGGACAAAATTTGACTTTGGTCAATATTTTTGTGAACATGCTTAGATGAGAATTTTGTTAGCGCAATTAACTTCAAAGGTCATCTTTTATCCAGTTGGATGGTTGGTTTAAATTTTGAGGCTTTCTTAGTGTGTGTCGTTAGGTGTTTTAACTTATAAATTATGGTCAATATATTTGATAAATGTGCTCAGATGAGAATTTCGTCAGTGCAGTTAGATGCGGAAGGTCATTTTTGATGTAATAAGATAGAGTGTTCAGGTTTTGATGCTTCCATTAAGTTTGTGCTTTTAGGCATTTTAACTTTTATGTTTTGGACAAAATATCACTTTAGTCAATATTTTTGGTAATTGTGCTAGAATTAAAATTTTGTTACCGCGGTTAGCCATATAAACTTTGTTTGGTCTCATAGGATTGTTGGTTCGGGGTTTGAGACTTTTATTTTCACATTGTGTCGTTAAGCGTTTTAACGTTTAACTTTTGGCTAAAATTTGATTTGGATCATTTTTTTTAAAAACATGCTCAAATTTGAATTTCGTCAGCGCATTAGCATTGGAAGGTCATTTTTCGTCTTATAGGATGGTTGGTTAGTATTTTGAGGTTTTCATATTCAATTTGTATCATTAGACGTTTTAACTTTTGGCCTAAATTTTGCTTTGGTTAACATTTTTGTAAACGTGCTCGGATGAGAATTTCGTCAATATAATTAGCTTTGGAAGGTCATTTTTATATCTTGTAGGATGATTGTTTCAGTTTTTGAGGCTTCTATTTTCAGTTTGTGCCGTTATTGTGTTTTAACTTTTATGTTTTGTACAATATTTTGATTTGGTCATATTTTTGGTAAACGTGCTCAAATTAAAATTTTTAATATAATGATATGTGTCATATTGAGATTAACTTAACTTGTTATCATAGATTTTAGATTATTTCATTCAAATATGATTTATAAAATTGATATTAATATTTTTTAAATTATATTCGTACTCTTAGATTTTTAAATGCAATAAATTAATAAATATTTTACTATTTAATAATTATTCAGTTAATAATATTTTGAACATATTTTCAATCAATTAATAACATAACCTTGAACTTGAATGATAATTACCAACAAACTAACAATCAATGAGTAAATTTATTCGAAAAACAAAGGAATAATGCACAAGTACCCCCTCAACCTATGCCCGAAATCCAGAGACACACTTATTCTATACTAAGGTTCTATTACCCGCCTAAAATTATTTTATAAATAATTTTTTACCCATTTTTGTCTTATGTGGCACTATCTTGTGGGCCCAACATGTTTTGACATTGTTTTCAAACTAGTGCCACCTAGGCCAAAAAGGGGTAAAATATTATTTATAAAATAAGTTCAAGGGAATACTAGGACCTTAGTATAATATAGGAGTGTCTCTGAGATTTCAGGCACATGTTGAGGGGGTACTTATGCATTTTCACCAAAAACAAATAATCATACTAACATATCAAAAATTTATCACCAACAAGTGTAGTGGTGGAGTGGTTAGTACTCCTTATCCTTAACCAAGATGTTTGGGGTTCGATTACCTTTCGGTATCGAGTCGCCTTTGTTAGAGAGTGTTTACCCCTCCCCCTCCCAATGTGGGACTTCTTGACGTGAATCTGGATTTTGTAACGCTCTAATGTGGATCATGGACACCGGCTGAAAACAAAAAAAATGTATTTAAAATTTATTGGTAAATTACCAACATAATTTTGTTGTTACTAAAATTGCCAAAAAATTACCAATGTATTAATCGAATGATGAATAAATAAATTTACTAACTCGTTTTCAATTTGTTAGTAAAGGCACTAACTGTAATGACCCGAAAAGTCATTTTTAGAAATTTTGAATATTTGTTTAACTTAAGTTAATAAATCGATAGTCAATGGACTAAAGTGATCATTTAATAATATTCTATACAACATGACCAATGGGTTAAAGTGAATTAAATTATTTGGGGTTTAATATATGGGTCATAACTAAATAAGAATGAAAAAAAAAGAGAAGAGGCGGAAGGTTTTGACATCGCAAATCTCGAACTGCTTCAGGTACGACATCAAGTGCAGACGTATTTTTCATTAATTTCTATATATATATATATATATATGTGTGTGTGTGTGTGTGTGCCACTATAATTAACAATTCAAAATATTTAAGTGGAGAATAATATATACCTGATTTTTTTGCAAAGGGGCAACACCTAAATTCATATTGCATTCTCGAAAAACATCCCTTTTTTCTTTTGATATCTTCCTCCTTATACACTTATTGCAAACTGTTAAAAAATATTAAATATAAATTAATCAAATTTCATTAAAAAAAATAAAACTAAAGAAATTTCTCATGTAATGAATTAAAATAAAAATTCATTACATGACAAATTTCTTTATTTTTAATGGGTTTTTTCTATAAAATTTGATTTATGTTTAATATTTTTAACAGTTTGCAACAAATGAATAATGAGTAAGATATCAAAAACATGAGATGTTTGTCCAGAATGCAATATGGATTTAAGTTTTGCCCCCTTGCAGAAAATCAGGTATATATTTTCCTCGACTTAAAATATTTTGCATTGTTAGCTATAGTGAGAATATATTATTTTTAGCTTCCATCAAGTAAGTTTTATTGAAAAAACATTAAAATCTTAGTTATAATGATTAATTTTAATGCCACTTCATCAAATGTAAGGGATCAGAGACATATTCTCAAGTAAAAGAGGAGAATTAATTGAGCTTTGACTAATAGAAAAATCCAAAAAAAGTTAGCTCCTAAGGATATTCATATAAATTATATTGCTGACATGTTCATTGATAATTCACCATCCATCCTCGTCCTTCTCCTGTTGTTGTTTCTACAAACTCAAGGAGAAATGAGGATTCAATTTCTTCCACAGTAAATACTACACCACTTGTTGTTGGTGATCAAGTTTCGAATCAACACACTCTTCCTCTACCTCTATCTCTACCTCTTCCTCTTCCAGTACTACTCGATATAATGTATTCATCCGAAACATGATCATAATCAACAAGTAGTATAACATTTATGATGGAAGAAATTGATTTCTCCATTCTCCGTAAACTTGTAGCAGCAACAACAACAAGAGGAGGAGAAGGTGATAGTGGAGTATCAATGAGCATGTCAAGACTTCTATTCATAGCAATATCATTACGAGCGAATTTTTTGGGTTCGCCTTTTTTGAATTTTCAATTAGTCCACGCTCAATAATTATCTTCTTTTACATGACATATTGTCTCTGATCTCTTACACTTGTTGATCAGACCTAAAAACTAAGCATTAAACAAAGTTGTATCAATTATTTTTCACACACATTTATATGAACAATGAATGAAATTACAATTTTGTCTACTTATTTGACATAAACCTAGAGTCAAAATCTTGTGCATGTATTTGGAAATTTACTTATAATATGTACTTTCTTTATCTTGAATTACGTGAAATGGTATGGAGTACGAAGACTAAAACATATTTGTTTGACTAGGAATTTGAGCATAAATTCTTCAACTTTTTATAGTAAAAATGTATACAAAAAAGTGCTACAAATCAACATAGAGAATAAATAAAAATATTTTATAAAAGAAGTTGTTTGATTCCTCAAATAATAAAACTTTAACATATAATAGGATGAACATAGTATAAATAATGAATCCATATAACATGAACCAAATGGAAAAATAAAGCCAATATCGAACGACAATGGTCGTTTTTACATTTTAAAAAAGAGTGGTGTGTAGGTCAATTTTGATACAACCTTAACTTTTTGTACTAAGTACATGTAATTTTTCATTAACATATGAATAATAAGAACTCTAATCACCATAAACATTGAGCAGAATAATCTATGGTTGCATCAGAAGTGTATTTTTGTTCTTATAATTTAGGCCTATAGCCAACATAAGAAAGTCAAAATACGTAATTTTACTATTGATTCGGGTTCAAATTCTTCAAAACCTTTTTTAAAAATAATTAAATATTTAAAAAATATTGTAAGTCAAGAAAAAGAATTGTTCAAAAGTAAATTGTGAAAACTACAATCAAAGAAAAAAATTGTTTGACTGTCTAAACAATAATACCTTCACTTAAAATAGGACGAAGGAACAATATGACTCTCTCTGTTCTACCTTATTTGATACAATTTTGGTGTCTTTAAATTAAAATTTACTTATTAGAAGTAAAAAAAAAAGGAGATATATCACAATATATAATAATTAAAAAAATTTAGAAGACAATAAAAAAAATTAGAATTAGAGGACATACCTGATCTTTTGCGAGAGGACAATACCTAAATCTGTATTGCATTTTGAACAAACTTGCACTTTCTCTTCTTTTACCTTCCTCATTATGCATTATCGAAAACTATAAGAAAAATATTAAACATACATAAATCAAATTCCATTACAAAAATTGATATAAAATAATTATTTTTTTCACCAAAATATAATATATAATGAATTAACAAATAAAAAGTGAAAAGAAAGAAAAGAGAAAAATATTGAACCATATTGCAAAACTCACCTCTTTTAATCATAGAATCCCAAATTAATAATCCATAAAAATACAGTAGTGTTAATGACTAGGGAAAAATGTAATAAATTGATCATTGTCGCGCTTCATTTTTTGCAAAATGTGTTTTAATCACGATCTATCAACACTTTTGGGACTTCTAAATATTTTGAGGAGTCGTCACCTAAAGAATTGATGTGTCTTAGGTCATTTATCTAACCTAACTAAATCTAACTAAGTTCAACGAACCAGAGATCAGGGTAAGAGTTCAAATTACCTCGAGGGAAGGTGTTAGACATCCCTCGAGGTCCACAAATGTGGATCCTGATCGTATCTCATGCAACTTATGTGGGGGGGTTAAAAGTAGCAAGTATGGTCACTTCATTTAGGTTATTCAATTTAAACATGTCAGCTAGATGATGAATAATATTAAAAACTTTATTATTTTAATTAATTGTTCAAGCATGCGAGATTAGGTGATACCATAATGTAAAACAAAAGAAATACTAAGCAAATAATAAAGGGAAAAGCGAGGTGACAGATATTACAAAATTAAATAGTCAAGTGCAAAATTTTATTTTATATGGTAAACCACCCCAAATAAATATAATTACAACACATAAAAAGGGAAAGGGAAGGGAGACTCGAAAATAATTTACGGAACAACGTTCGGCTTCTATATAGGGAAAGACAAAACAGATGTTTGTCATTTACGGTTCGAGGCAATGTCATCATCTCTGTAGGGCCTAAAGTACCCCTACCCCACCACCGCATACATAACGTCCTAAAAGGTGCCTAGCGTCCCCGCTTAATTTTCCAGAGACATTGGACTACTATTTAAGGAGGTTTTAGACTGAATGAAAAAAGTATGCTCCTAATAGGCCCCCTAGACACCAAGTCAAACAAATAGGACGAGCATTTAGCACATAAATCTCACATTGACCTCTAAATTTTATTAAACATGCTTTCAAACACATATAGTTGTGAAGGTCTCATGCTAGGTGTGTGTGCAAACAAAAAACATAATAATAAAGACTAAATAAAAAGTAATAAAATAATATTAACAATCAGAATATTACAAGGGTCAATGCTGGTTTTAAGTGGCAAAACATTATTTAAAATGCAGAATTTATTTATTGACATATTTGAACAGGGCAGATGAGCAACCAGAGAAAGATTTAGCATCTTATTTTATGTGGCAAGAATTTAAAAGTAGCAGACATACAGTAAATGATTAATTTATTTTCAGATTGGAAGACAATTTATTTGCCAAACAAACTAGCATGTAGGAGGGAAAGATGAGTTATTTATTTTTATCTTTTAGATAAAATGTCATGGTAAGGTGATCGAAAATGCGTAAGAATAACTCTGTTATTTAACATGCTAGCAAATAATTGATTTATTTTAAGTGGAAAAAAAACAATTGTAATACAGAATTAGTTACGACTGGACAACAAATACCCATAGAATTGTCATAATTTTTTAACATGCTGAAAATTTCTTAATAATACCTAAGAACATGATTCTAAATGATTGAAATGTCACACATATTGCATAATACCTAGATCCATGATTACTAATGAATTTGCATGTTAGAAAATATTTAACCATAACTATAACATATGAGAATGAGTTAACATGCCAATATTAATATGGAACACATATAGACATGATTTCTTTTGTAGATAGCATTAAAGCCCATATGCTGATTTTTATATCCCACAATATGCCCTTAAATGAGTTACCAAAATTAATTGTTCCATCCTAAACATGATCTCTAAAAAGAGTAACTTGCAGGTGGATATCGACACTTAAAGGGCGTAACCAATGGGAGGCTCGAACAAAGAGCCAAAATTTATGCAACATTAGGTCGTATATGCATGGAATCAAATATTATTTATAAACAAATATTTACTACAATTTTCTCATATAGTGAACATTTATTACACCCGCTGGATATTACATAAGACAAATACAAAGCAATGATTGATTTTAGATGATTATTTAAGAGATATTATAATATTTTTGCATACTTCAAGTAATTTATACATAGGAAGATTTTATAGCAATCACACCTAATAAAATAAATGAGAAACAATTAGCACGTAATTTCCCCTTCCCCTTGAACGATCCCCAAATATTTCATATATAATAGAAAATTAGAGTTATACACATAAAACAAGACAAAGTCAAGAACAAATGAACAAAAGATACCACTTTAAAATAAACAATATAGCTCTGTTAGGAATTCTCTTCTACATTTTGAACTAAGTTCATAACATGCTAGAAGGGATAATAACACACACACATATATAATGGAAAAATAATCATAACATCAAATTCACACACACAGGAGATCAAAAAAAATACAGAATAACCATAGACATTATCTCACATAGAGAGAGGAAGAGCGCAAACTAACTTGAGTGCTTCCTTTTATTCATTCTAACACACAACAACATTCGACGTAATAATGCAAGATGAAATTTAAACTAATGGAGGAAAAACTAACCAGTTAAATCAGAAATATTCATCAGCAATGAAGACAAACTCAATCAGCTATTTTACCCGAACACAGCATAACCAATTGCAGAGCCCTCGTAGAGTTCACAAGACTTTTGTTTTAATTCTTTTCTTTAGAGTGGAGAGAGTTTTTGATAATTGCTAAGTGTAAGCCTCTAAGTCTTTTTCTAATTATTAAAGTCAATACTAATTAGAATAATGGCATCTCTTTATATAGTGGAGGAGAGGTCATGTAATATATAGCAAGAAATTACTTAGGATCAATCACATATTATTTACCTTATTTAAAGAAAAATCCAAATAAGTAATCCTATTTTAAATTATTCTTGGCTCAATCAAATATAGTTTTACTAAAATATAACAAGTGAGAATCAATTCAACTTCAATGAAGAAAATTATGATCAATTAACATTAAATAAATAATAAGCAAAATTTACCTTACCCAAGAGACACGAAATCTGTCCGGATTAGCACAATACCATAAAAATCACCTTAGTATCAATTATTCAATTTCAAGCAAGGATATAAAAATAATAATAATAATAATAATAATAATAATATTAATAATAATAATAATAATAATAATAATAATAATAAAGGAAGAAAACATAAGTCAAGAAGTATTTACACATTCTTAATATAATATATTCACAACAAGAAATGAAAAATATATCGCGGATCAATCTAAACTCAAGTAGCAATCCAATTATCCTACAAAATTATTACCACTACTACAAGTAAAATTGCATCAATTAAAGGGATTAAATGACATTATTGGAGGTACTAAACAATAGATACATCTCTTCAAGCTAATCAGTGATTTCATAATCAAACTTATCAACTTTAACCAAAAATCGACAATCAAGATATTGTTAAAAATATAAGAGAAAACTTCCACACAATATTCTTGTGATGCAGACAATGAGCTAAGCCATAAAGACGAACCAGCACATGCAGGACACTATATTTCAACTTTCTACCACACAAATATAGTTTGTAAAATCTCAAAGTCATAACGAGTAGTTCAATTTTAGGACTAAGAGAACTTTTACACGAAACATGCATCAAACTTTCATCAAATTGCATATAAGAAAAAGAATAGAATTTCTAAGATGAGATAATGATTTTAAAAGAAATGTACCCGGACAGATCGATTAAATATCCGTCTTTCGACCAGTTTGAAGCATTCAAAAGCTTCACCGGAGTTCGCCTTGTTCACTGGTTCGAAGCTATTATCCGAAAATGAAAGAGGGGAGAGGAGGCAGGTGACTTGGCGCCGCTGCTGGCGTCATTTGATTCCTGGCTTTTCCTGAGCACGCAGTCCGGAGGTTGTCTGGTCACTGCTGTTCTTCCCTGGTTGGCTGCTGATTTTGTGCGGGAGATGGCTGCTGCTGTTGTTGTTTACGTTTCGCCATCTAGTTGCGTTGTTTCCGTCGGCTGGAGCTTCTGGCACTTCTACCATCACCAAAGTTGCTTGGTTTCTTTCGTTTGCCACACCAGAGAAAGGAGAGGAGAGAAACAGTGGCAGGCAGCGGTTGCTGAACTCGTTGGAGCTGTTATTTTCCTCGCCTGGCTACTGTCCATTGCCGGAAAGAGAGACAAGGGAGGAGAGAGGAGAAGATGCAAGGGGAGAAAGAGAGAGAGAGTCATCGGTGGAGAGAAAAGGTGGTATAGACGGCGGCTAGAGAGGGATGCGAGGAAGAGTAGAAAAATGGAATAGTCAGGGTTTAGGTCTTTTGTTATCAAAAAGGAAAGAAAGGATGGGTGAATCTGAACCGTTAATTTTTAAAGAGATGAGGGGCTGATATTCAATATCAAAAGATGGATGCTCCAGATTATAAGATGAAATCTCAAAATCACATTGGATTGGATTTGAATGGCCAAATTTGCAATAAAAATTTGCTAGAATTGGAACGGAAGAGTGGATATAATTGAAATACACTTGGAATTGAATAGACTATAATTGAAAGAAATTAAAATAGAATAAGCTAAGATTTAAATAATTTTGGGGAAATTTAAAAGATGATATCCAACTAAAATACTATATATATTATAATGTTTTTTATATAATTAAACTCACTTAAATTTTTAAACATTTTAGTAAAATAATTATTTTGAAATTTATTAATAATTCTAAAATATTTTAATAATATTTTTTTTATAAAGTGTGCATACTAAAATATATTTTCTTGGACTAAATCGACTAACATTTAAAACTCAAAATATATTTTAAAAAATACGTATTTAATCGAATAACATTTTTGAAATAGTTAAAGGTCAAATTTGGGTGTCAACAATCATAAAAGAATGACATACAAAATAAATAAAAAGTTGAATCGAAAATAATAATGACCCCCCCCCCCCAAAGTTACATTCTAATTTATCTTTTTAAAATTTTTGGAAAGAACGAAAAAGAAAATCAAAATTGTAGAATGTGAAATTACAACAACTTATTTACCAAAATCATCATTTTCTTTTTAGAAAAAGGAAACATAAAAATTACAAAAAACACCTTCATCAGTAGTCTCACAAAGTAATTTTGAAGATATCGACCATAGACGACACATATTAACAAATTGTTTCGATAACTCCTCCTTGATGAGCAAAAAAATAAACATAGAATAGAACGTAACAAAGAAAATCTTAACTCCAAGATTATGAAATAACAAAAACAAATAATTTATCATCATCCTTAAAATATAAAAAATAAACCCCCTAAAATGAAATTAATTAAAATGATTTAATTTTTTGACATCCATGACAAATTTCTTCAATAATTGTGACATCTTTGCATAGCTTTTTGTAATTTCTATGTGTCAAAACACGCTTCATCCTAGCTTGCCGTTTATCAAAATCAGTCATATTTCTTTTATACATTGCAAAAAAAAATTAATAAAAAGGAAACCAAACCAAATATTGTTTTCCTTAATTGTAAATATATACATTCCATTATTTGCATGCAAACCATATAATATTAAAAAAAATCATATCAATAGCAATAAAAACACAATAAAAAGTACCTTGGTTTCTTGATTCTTCATTTAGTGAGCATAAAAGAACAAAAGAGAAACTAACAAAAAATTAAAGAAGTTTGATTTTGTATGGACTGTTATAATTTTAATAGGTAATGTGTGAAGAGTTCTTTTGAATTAGAAAACTAAAGATAATATTTGGACAAATTTGGATGATAATAATAGTTAATCTCAACTATTTCTTCCATGACTTATAAAACACAGATGATCTGGGATTTTCCTTTTTATTGTTCGTTACCTTATTCGAAGTGTGTTTTGATCAACCTGCCTACGACTTTTTTTTTTACTATATACAACTTCCTATCAACACCCGTATCAGGTAATCGTAGATGACGCAAATCTATGATTTCTAGTTTATGAATTTCTATTGTGACTCACACTACAAAATAAGGCATAATTATCAACAAAAATATTTGTTGGTAAATCTATCAAATCGGTTGATAAATCGAGTTACTTAACGGTTACTAACGAAAATCATAGTTTTGCTAAAAGGTTTGTCGGTAAATTTTGCCAAAAAATTATAATCGTTGGTAAATATACTTACCAAAAATTAGTTGGTAACCACGAGAAGTTTTTGTTGGTAATTTATGAAAATTGGCTCTAACATTTTCGTTGGCAAATTTACCAACAAATACATGATTGGTATCCGGTTATTATCTTCACTAACGGATAGCAAATAGGTTAGTAAATTTGGTTGTTTATATTTTAAATTTTGTAAGTAATCAGTTGGAAAATTCAATAACAAAAAATCTACATTAGTAATCCGTTAGAATATTTAGTAATGTAGAGAAAATATGTTGATAAATAAATATTGATTTTTCAAAAATTGTTGGTAATAGGTTAGCAATTCATAAGTTTTAGTTATGGAATAAAAGTACATTAGTAAAAAAAATTAAGGTACTTGATTCTTTTATAAGTATATGTCAATCGAGTAAACTTATAGAGAATTTTACAGTAGTAGATATATTATCTGTTACTTTAAAAATATAAAAGAAAAGTTAAATAACTTGGGAACCCCTCGTCTTATTATAAAAAGCTGACATTTACTAGCAGAAGACAAATCAAATATTTCAAAATAATATATTTATATAAAAGAGAACCTTAGGCCAGCTTATGTGGCGCAACCACAAACAAGAATTCTCTTTTAACTTATTTATTTCCAAAATTAGCCTTCCCTTTTATGAAATGTTGTGACTTTTACAAAAAGATTGTGACTTTCTATAAAAGTTGCAACTTTTAAAAAAATTGTGACTTTTTATGAAAAGTTACGACTTTTACGAAGAGTTGCGACTTTTATGAAGAGTTGCAACTTTTATGAAATATTATGACTTTTATGAAAAACTATGACTTTTCAAAAGAGTTTTGACCTTCGTGATAAGGCACAATAAGCATTTATTGATACTACCCTTTGTTGTCTATAAATAGAGGAATTTCCTCTCATATTAAAACAACGAAAATTATGAACTACTACTACTACTACTTCTTCTTCTTCTTCTTCTTCTTCTTCTTCTTCTTCTTCTTCTTCTTCTTCTTCCTCTTCTTCTTCTTCTTCTTCTTCTTCTTCTTCTTCTTCTTCTTCTTCTTCTTCTTCTTCTTCTTCTTCTTCTTCTTCTTCTTCTTCTTCTTTAGAATTATATTCGTGTACTTTGCTCATGTTGAGTGACTGGCTGATACCATTGTTTTTGTATCGACACACTTGTGAATAGAATCACTCTATCCTGAGAGGATTTATTCCTTTAAACTTCAGGTAGTAGAATGGACTAATATTTTAAGGGAACAATGTGCATTCACTCGGCTCTATTTTTTCCTTTATGTTTCACTTTGTTAGTAAAGATTCTTGTATGTTGTTTATAGTCACTAATTTATACTTATTTTATTAATTTTTATTTTTTATTTTTGTGTACATGTTTTAAACTTTGTTGTTTATGTTTATACTTTTGATCATTATGTTGAAGTGAAGATATGTTAATCAAGAGTTTGATGTAATCATTAGACTATTAGTGTCATGTAGATTAGAATTTTTAAACTTCTAAAATAAATGACTTTAATCTTTATAGAGTGTTCAGTGGCTAAAAGATCCATGAGATGTGCAACAAAGGACTTTCAGTGTTCAAAAGTTAGGGTGGTTCAACACTACCTTGGAGTTTTATTTATTCAACTTTCTATCTTATCGAGGTATTCAATCGATTAGTGACATTCAAAAAATAAAGAAATGTAGTGGGATGGTAAATATTTTGCTCAACCTTAATCGAATGTTTGGGGTTCAAATGTTAGGTTCGAGTCAATGAATTACCTCTCTCTGTAGGATGAATCAATATTAATAATAACTTCCTTATAAACTTTAGATTAAAAGTCCCAAAAACAATAAAGTTTTAACCATACTGATAAAAACATAAACAATAAAATATGTTTTTTAGCTATCAAAGGAGTGTCATCGACTGCGTATGATTTTGAATAAGGACCTGCCAAGACATCATTTAATCCAAATTATTTGAGCAACATACGTTATTTCATTGAACTCCAAGAGATGTGTTTTTATATTTTAATTAACTTATCAACTACACAACTAATTATATAAGATATATCATATTTAGATTTTGTATGTAGCGGCCTTGAGTAGGAGAAAAACTCTCGCAATTAATGAATATAATGTTTTTACAACTTTTTGAAAATACAAATATAGACATTGAAACAATTACATATCTTTTGTAAAGACTTTGGTGATGAACAACTATATTACAATGAAGAATTAATAACAATATTTGTAAACACTTAGAATCAAATCCTTTTTGTTTTAAGATTAAAAAAAATATTTCATATCATGTTTGGATAAAATATTATTGACAATTTATTGTAGGTTTGTGGCCTCTCAATAACACATGTATTATGATATGTTCATAAGTTGATTATTGACATAGTTCAGAACCGCGCTAAGCGCGGAAAATTTACCTAGTTACATATAAAGCAATACACAAGAAATGGTTTCCAGAATACAACAGAAAACAATGGCTTCAATAACATCAAATAACTAATCTCTACCCACAAGAAAAAGAAAGAGCTCATCATCATCCATTGAAAAATAGTTGACGTCTGATGTATCAGAATGATATTGTGTCCACTTTAATTACACCAGATATCCATAAGCCTCTTTTCCTAGCATAAAAAAGGGAAAGTAAATGAAAAAAAGTAAGTAAATCACATGCACAATACCATGCAGATTTTTGGACACTGTTCAATACACAACTTACCTCATAGAAGATTTACACCGATCTAATTGATATCTCCCTGCAGTAGAGATTAAATCACGTAATAAACTGGAAACTTTGAGAACCAAAGAGGATATGATGGAAAGACTCGACATGCCTGTTGAACTATGTGATATACAGGGGGGTGAATTAAATTATATTTTAGTCGGCTACCTGTAATGGTCAGTCGACTCACCTGCAAGTTAGTAGAATGAAGAAACAGTAAAAATATCTTGCAGAAAATAAATAACACAGGATGTTTATACTGGTTCGGGTCACTGTTTGTGGTGCCTAGTCCAGTCCCCTTAGGTTTCAAGGGTTTCCTTTAGAGCGTTTGAAGTTAGCCTTGAGAAGTACAAAGTTTCCTTAACTTGGTCCTGTCTGATATGCAAATCAGAATTCTATCTTGACACTTCCTCGATAGGTAAACCTACACTCAGAATCTTTCTCTCTCTCTCTCTCTTTTATTTTCAACTGTGTTCACTCACGTTATTACAAAGTTTGATGAAAGATAAAACACGATTGTAATATAAGCTCAAGAGAAGTTGCTTACTTTTCATCTAAGACGGGGAGAGGTTGAAATAGCCTGTGAGGTGATGCTTTGTTCTTACACCCAGGGAGTTGTAAATCAAGGATCGTTGTATGATCCCTTGATTTTGTTGAATTGATTTGTTGAATCATGTCCATATCTGATATGTACATGATTAAATCAATTACTTCACTTGTTGGATGATTTCCTGAGATATTGTTTGATCTTCCTTGAATTTGGCTGATTTGTTAATGTTTTCCATAAGTCGTGGTTGATTGATACGCCAATATATCTTTTCCTTCTTTAGCCGTTTGTTTTGCATGATTGAAGATCTCTTCCCTTTTATGGTTGCTTACTAAATCCACACTGGATTCTGTTTGATTTGATTCTTGGCTTTGTGTTGTTTCTTCGTAATGTTGTCATGACTTCATGCTGATCGTATTAATCTTTGTTAATTCCTGCGATTTGTGATTAATCAGAATATAACAAGTTAATAATCTCCCCTTTTTTGATATTGACAACTATAATTAATGAAAGTGTAAGACGACTTCCCTGTTCGATTGTTCTTGGATGAATTTTCACTTGAGTGCTCCCCCTGTCTTAGTGCTTCCCCTTTCTGTATGCCTATGTATAGATTCTCCCCCTTTTACATAATTGAAAAGGACAGCACAACAACAAGAGAGATAAAGAAAGAAGGAAAAACTAAGCAGAAAAAGAATATGAGGTCAGAAGCCCCAAATAAACAATCCAAAAGATAAGGAGAAAGATCTCCACATAACTAAGTGTCTTAAACAAAAGCAAATGAGGTCATAATATTAATGTTTCATGAGAAAATACGTCAGAGTGTTGACCACGTTCGTTCAAAAAGTGGAAAGAGATTTCTCAACCGTCGTAGAGAAAGATCAATATGAAGTTTTCATAGTGACAACCAATTGATTGTTAGTAGAGTCATCTTTAGTTTTGATGGAGTTGACTTCTTTAAGAATAATGTTAACATAATGAGAGGCATCCTTCTTAAGTCCTCCCATCTCAAGCCGAAGCTTTCCAATATTGATACTGGAGTCCTTGTGGAGCTCAACAATTTTCCAAGGGCATCTTGTAAAACCTACATATGTAATTTAAGACCATTGAGCCGTACCTTAATGTGTTCAGCCTCCTTGAGGAATAATGCTGCAGAGTCAGCACAGATTCTAGTAGCCCGGGGTGTATCAGCCCTAGATTGGATAGACTCCTTCTAATACCATTTCTTGTTAATAAATACATAATCCATGCTCTAAATAGTTCGAGTATCATATGTAGCATCAATAAATGAAGGCCTGTAGTTAGAGAGATCCACAAGAGAATCAACAATAATAATTCTAGAGATAAGTAGTTCATAGGGTAAGCTTGCACTGGAGTTCGTATCTTCAAAACATTCAACCATGTGTTCGCGGACCTACAGATCCCAATTTATACTGATCTTCTTCATTGAGCCCTTTCGTGGAACCAGAGTTATAGCCAGAATATGGGCGAGATTTGATTCTCAAAACCAAGTTATAGGGGACCAAAGTTAGAGACATCATCCTCAATTTAAGCCAGAAAAACTTTAGCATCTTCTAACGAGGTTTCAAACTGATCAGGCCATACATTTCCATGCATTAACGGTGTATCAGTGGTATATTCAGAGCCAAAAAGTTCCTTAAACAGAGAATCATTAATAATGATATGGTGACATTTACTAGTGGAAGAAAAATCAAATATTTAAAAATTACATATAAAGCAATATACAAGAAATGGTTTCCAAAGTACAACAGAAAAAAATGGCTTCAATTATATCAAATAACTAATGTCCACCCATAAGAAAAAGAAATAGTTTGCCCCGATGTTATTGATATCTCCCTACAATAGAGATTAAATCACGTAACAAAATAACCACTTTGAGACCGAAGAGGAGATGATGGAAAGACTCGACATTCGTAGAAAACTTCACAATTCCCTTTTTATAGTCAAATTCTCTTTTCTCCCTTTTTATAGGCATGCTTGAATGTTTCTTTAGATCCCATAAATCAACAAAGACTTCATTTCTTTTTCTTGATACCTGTTGAACTAGAATCATCCTTATCTTGAATGTTTTTTCTACTTTTCTTAGTATGCATTGAATGATAAGCGAAAAACACAGGTATACTATCTAGTACAAGCTATTAGACATATATTAATTGTTTTAGAAGCCTTTTGTTTTTTTTAAAAAAATTCTTTCTGATAATAAAATTTCTAACAAAAGTGATCAGTACTAATATAATAGTACTTATCAGTTACATCCTAATCCATTTTTTTTAATTTTGCATTTCACAGTTTATCTATGCTATATTATCTTCTCTAAACATGTGTGACATTACCTCAACAATTTAACTTTCAATGTTTAATACACCTCAGTAAACCGATCACTATTTCTAGCTAGCTAATGTTTTCAATTCGAGTTTCCTATAATAATCTACAAGTGGAAAATAGAAAGAGGAGAGATATTCTTTACTTCTGTTAAGAACGGTTCACTTTACTTAAATCAAGGGTCTATAGGAAACAATCTTTACCTTATAGGGATAACGTGTACATACATACTGTCATTTTCAGACCCCATTTGTAATATTGCACTTTGTAACGACCTGATTTTAATCGTTAGGGAAAAACCAATGTGAAAAGAATTGGGGCCAGAAACCTTTTCTCAACCTAGTCTAGATTTGGACAAATTCGGAGTCATTAAGGTGTAGGGAAATGTGGTAGAAATCGGATGATTCATTTATAATTTTGATTACATGAGTAGTTAAATAAGACGTTAAGGAACCTGTATGACTTTAAAAAATTGAATTCGGGTGAGTAGAACTCCCGGAATTGATCTTAGCGTAAATGGTATTTTCTGAGTGTCATTTGTTAGTGGTGTGTTGTGGAATGGTGGTCTTGGAATTAATTAAATGGCTCACTGTTTCGTGCAAGCAACTTTGATGCTGAATTTGGTGTCTCTGGCAGGGCCGCTATATCGGGGTGGGTGTCGTTGTGGCGGGTCAGACACAATTTAAAGTCGTAAATAAACCCTAAAATATCTTTACTCTGCACTTTTTGACATTCAGAGCTAAGGAACGACCCCATCCGACTTCTTGACAATTTTCACCATTCTTGAGGTTAAAGTAAGCTTATCACCTCCCGAATCCATTTTTCTATTCGTGGAATCTATTTTCTTGTGTTATTAACAATAGGGGAGGGTTTTGAATTGGAAACTATGGTGGGAAAAGCCCTTGTCTGGATACATGAGATCAAGGTTGACCTAGGGTTGATATTATTGATTATAATCCAGGTAATTGGATATTTTTTGTTGATCCTTGCATATATTAATTATTTGTAGACCTAGAATGGGAAAGAATATGAAAAAGGATGATTCATGCTACTTAGGGAATTCAAACTTGGATTCGAGATAGGTGATGGTTGTGATTCTATGTTTGTGTGATGTATGTATGTTCATGCTTCATTATGATACTTGTATGTATATGAATGTTGCATTATTGATCACACTGGTTGTAAATGAGATAGATGAATGACTATTTGGATGAATCACTTCTTGATTGGATAACATTAGAGTGTACTTGCATTTGTGATTGTTGTGTGTTAAAGGATTGCCACGTTACAACATAGCTAACTAGGATCGGATAGCCATGTTCCGACATAAAGATGGGATCATATTGCCACGTTCCAGCTTAACTAACTGGGATCAGATTACAAAGTTTCAACATAACTATGGCATTGGGTACCACATTCCGGTATGTTAATTGTTTTTGTTTGGGTTTGATGAGTCCTCAAATTGGACTCATCTAGGGCCTTATTTAATGCAAATAGTGTCCTCAATTGAGTATATTATCTCAATATCTGATAAAAACTTCTAAGTTTCAGGTATTTGTGGATTTGGTAGAAGCATGAACACTTAGGCACAAAACGGATGAAAAGAGCTAAAGATTCAAAGTATGCATTGCAAAGCACACTTGGCGATACGCCGTATACCAAAGTTCTATTTTCTATTACAGCAAGTCAGTCGTGAAGGAGGTGGATAAAAAGGCGATGAAAAGAAGTAGTCAACGCTTCACCGAATAATTCCGCGAAGCAGAGTTATTCCGCCCAACGATACCGCATGCATGGATATTAATGCAAGCCACAAACGGCGATGAACTAGAGAAAAGGCGAGTCGCCGAATCGCTCGGTTATTCACGACTAAAGATGACAAATGGATCCACCAACACTAAATTTGAAGTCTATAAACACTGAACTATTTTATTGTTTAGAAGAAAATCTTAGAGAGTAAAAAATATAAACTTAATATTTTATTTTAGAAACTTTACTCAGACGTTTTCTCTCCAGTTTGTAGAGGGTTTTTATGAAGCTTGAAGAAAGAAGTTCTTCTTCCAATTTTAGAAGTGGTTCTTCTCATTTACCTTCCTTTGCTATTTTTAAGGTTTAATTTATTTTACCCACTTGAATACTTTATCATTTTAAGTATATTTGATTATTGCTTGAATGTGACTAAAACCACCCATGTTTGGGGTGTGATTTAGCAAATATGTGTTGATATTACTGTTGGGTCTTGCTTGCTGATAGGATTATATGCACTTTAATTATGATTTCACCTACATGTTGTGGTTTAATTTAATGGGTTTTTAGTTGGAAATACAGAACCACCCATGTATTTTTGCCCTGCCCAAGAGGGAGGTCGCGAAACCAAGACTAGTAGACTGATGGCCTGAGGAGTGGGTCGACATGAGGTTCAGCCCGAGAGGCTGAGCCCTAGTCCCATATTTAAGCAACCTCTATCGAATGGTCAGGGTGTGGTAAAGGCGCTGGTGGTTAGTTTAGACGAGTGGTGTCCGAGAGGAACCCATTTGATATGGGGTATGTTTCCCGAGAGGGAACTTAATTTAACAAAATCTTAGCCTAGTCACCATTGTCTTGCAAATTTTCATATCAAAATCATGGACCCATTAGTTTGTGTTAACATAGATTGCAGTCACGCCCCAAGAACTCTCTCCAATACTTGTTTTGTCCTTTATTTTTGATATTCTACTACTTATGACAAAATTCCATTTTTTTCTTGATATTTGACACTTTGGTGTCACAAATTGAATCTAATTTTTGTATAACTAGAAAATGTTATGAGCTATCACTATGTAGAACTAAATTCTAAGTAAATACTACTTTTACTACCACTTCCTTGGGAGACGAACCCAACCCTTGGTTGGGTGACTTTACTAGATTTGATTCGTAGACACTCAAACTATTGGTTAGAGTAGTTGATCAATAAATATAAAAGATACACATATTGAAGCATCAAAATGGCGCCGCTGCCAACAAGTGTAGTTAATTTTAACTATAGGCTTTGTTGGTATAGTTGTATATTAGTGGTCTAATTACTAAACCTACTTTGTGCACTGATTTTCTCCTCCTATGTATGAACTTTATGTTGGTATCATTCTCTAGCTTGCTGCCTGTTTGTATTGGTTTGATTTTTTATATCTTAAACAGGTTTTGATTGTTCGATGATGTATATTTTATCGGTTCTTTGTACCTATTGAATAAGGGGTTTTAGACATAAATTAATGTAAGTATACGTATGTATATGTATTGTACATCCAGTCTGCGAAGTTGTTAATGTGCTTCCATTCTTTCATGGTTTGTTGCTCAGGATATGAATATGCTTCTGCTTTTTCTTTGTTTCTTGTCTAGGTTATGAATGTTTTCATACTGAAGTGTCTTTTTCATACTAGGGTCATTGGTATTTGGACATAGATTTTTTTATGTAATATTTTTGTTTGATGTCCTGATATTTTTATCAATGGAGTTTCATCTTTTAACACATTTATTTTATTATTTCAGGTCATGCGGTATGATTTTCAAAAATAATGCCTATAAAATATTTCAATATGGCGAACCATTGTAGAAATTCATTGAAGACACTACTTTATTGGATTTGTTATATAATGATACTGGTTCGTTTATATAAATATAGTTTTAAAGTTCTGATACTATGATTTGGATTAATAATTTATTTTGTTTAATTTTGATGATATCTATTATGTTCTATGAATTATATTATATATATATTTTTAGCATTTGACAAACATCATTACATCTAATAGGATCTCTTTCGATTAGAATTTTGTTGGATTTATCGGTATAAGTGTGAACAAGATAATTTTATCAATGGATGTGGTCATTATTATTTACGACTAAAAAAATGGCCTTTAAAGTTCGCGAATTTCTGAGTTAAACTAAGTGAATTTTCTAGAAAAAAATATTAGTCTCTAAATGGGGGAAATTCAAATGGTTTCAAAAGGATATTCTAGCCTTTATAATTACCACCAAACCATTGTCGTTAAAGATATGAACTTTTAGCGAAAGTTTTGTCGAATTTACCAGCTAATAAAATGGATGCTACATGAACATGATTGTTGTAGTAAATTTTATTTAAAAATTATCTTCATTGCAGTAGAACTAATGCGCTTTAGCAACAATTTAGTAGGATTTACTGGCTATAAAAATGGCCACTAGAAAAGTACAACTACTATTTTTATTGGATGTAACAGGCATCTTAATTGCCGCAAGCAATTGCTGCTAGAACAAATGTGTTTTAGCGACAATTTACTTGGTTTTAGTTTCTATATAAATGGATGCTACATGAGAAAACTAACCGATGTTGATTGAATTTTTTAGACTTTTTAATTGTTGCAACCAATTGCCACTAAATCAAATGAGTTTTAGCAGCAAAAGAGTTTGATTTACCAGCTTCTATCCAAATGGCTGCAAAAGCCTTTGACGACCCTCGATACAGCGACCAAAGCGCATTGGCTGGTAATAGCTATAGCGGCCATAGTTATGATGCTAATTTCATTTTTAATTGCCGCTATATCCCTTTTTTTTTTGAATGACTTAGTCATTTTGTTCAAGGTACTTTGGAGGAACCAATTTGTTCAAGAAGTTACTTGGGAAGCTGAAGAGGACATGAAGAAGAGATATTTGCATTTGTTTGAATCCGAAGAAAATGCAGACGAAGGCACAAAGTTTCTTCTAAGTTCTATCCAAATTTTAGTAAGCATGTTGTTTGGCTGCAATTGCTTGTGGGTGTTTTGAAGTTGATGTTGCTACCTTAAGTCTAGTAAGAGTAACCTCATTCGAGGACAAATGTTTCCAAGGTGGAGATATTGTAATATCTCGCAACTAGAAAGAACTAGAAAAGAGTTTAAAATCTGAAAATACATATTTTGCAACAAGAAAGAACTAGAAAAGAGTTTAAAATCTGAAAATACATATTTTTGGAAAGAATAAGAAACTCAAGAAATTTTAAATAATTTAAAAAGTGTAAGGGCTGGCGCCCAACGCCGCGAATGCCCCACCCAGCTCTGTGATGTTTGAGGTCTGGCACCCCACGTCTCTCAGAGCGCCAAGGTTGCCAATTCTCCCCATTATTCCCCCATCTTTCCGTACTAGTTCCATAGTGATGTAGTTATGTTTCCTAGTTTATTCTAACACTCTTAGGTACATCTAAACATCATGAAATAATCCATAAACATGAGATCATGAACCTTGAATCCATAATTCAATTCCTGGAAAGTTAAGATCAATGTCAAAGAAGTCAAGAGTAAGGTCTAACAGTTAAGAAGAAAGTCAAATCAAAGTACTTTAAAGTTTTCAAGAGTCTTTATCAACATTTTAACTTTGTATTTCAGACTCAAGTTTCAAGTTTATGAAACAGAAATGAGTTGAGTTCATTTCTCAAATGTTATAAGGGAACTAAGTATTCCTTAAGTGTTCATAATTTTTTTCACATTTGAACAAGAAAGGGAACATCGATTCCAAGAGAACTTTTAAGATAAGTGTTGAGTAATTATCTCAACCAAAAGAAAGAAGTTGTTTTAAAAAAATATGAGCTAAGTATATTATGGGAGTAGTATTGAGCACTGATATGGGGATGCGAGTTCATATTAACTCAAGTCTCCATGAACCATGTAGCCATCATGGGTATTAAAGGGTCATACTTTTCAGATGATCACTTAAGTTAAGCTAGTAGTTCTACTAAGTTAAGTTGTTTTAGGTAACGACAAAGTATATGATAGTTCTAGCAGCATGGGAAGGACGTTCTATCACCACTTAGGCTCATAATGGTGGTTGTTGGTTAGATTCCACAGAAGCTAATTACTTCATTACATAAGTAAAGTTGAGTTTGTTATTGAATTTTCTTAAATGAACTAAGTTTTTACACTATCTTACAAGCTTTATCTATATTTCATGTGTCTTATTGCTTTATGTTGAGTTAAGTTATTCATTTGAGAACATCCAAGGTTAGTGTTCCCTTCACATCCTTTTCAAGCATAAGTTGTGTTTAGCTTTCAAACTCGCATACTCATACATTCACTGTACTTATGCCAGATGGTGTGCATCGTCTTATGATGCAGGCGCATGTAACTAGGATCAGCGTTGATCTAGTGAGTAGCTCAGAGTCAGTTGGTGAACCTCCTTACATTGTAGAGGACATCTTTTATCACATTATAGTCATTTTCAGTCGTTAGGATAATTGGAGGTCTTGTCCCAACATCCCTCTTTGTTTATAGGCTTAATAGACATATAGAATAGTTCTTTAATGTTATTAAGTTCAGTTGTAAACATTTCAGACATGAGTTGCCACTTTGGCTAAGTATTACTTTTAAGTTATCTCTTGTGTTTAAGTCTTCCACTTTGTAAGTGTAACAACCCTAAAAAAATGAATAAGCTAAATGTTTAAGGTGTCAAGAATGCTTGCGATTAGACCAAGGTTCACACGGATTGATACGCGTAGAACCAGACCTCAGAACCCTTATTACGACCAAGACAACTAACTTGGGGAGTTAGTTGAGCTTGGAAAGGTTGGAATCAACCAAGTAAGTGTAACGACCTGCTTAGTCGTTTTGAGCAGCAGATTTTATTTCTGGAAAACTGTCTGAGACGACGTATCCAACGACGGACCGTCATGGGCACGACGGACCGTCGAGGGTGTCTCGTTCCAAACACTTGGAATTCTTATATTTGAGTGCTGAAATCAACTCTCTGAACTCTGTGACGGACCTGCAGGACGGACCGTCACAGACATGACGGACCGTTGTAAGGTTCCGTTTCAGAACACTTCAACTCTTGAGAATTGGGTACTGAGAGCAATTCTCTGAAGTCTGTGACGGACCTGCAGGACGGACCGTCACAGACATGACGGACCGTTGTAAGGTTCCGTTTCAGAACACTTCAACTCTTGAGAATTGGGTACTGAGAGCAATTCTCTGAAGTCTGTGACGGACCTGCAGGACGGACCGTCACAGACATGACGGACCGTTGTGAGGTTCCGTTTCAGAACACTTCAACTCTTGAGAATTGGGTACTGAGAGCAATTCTCTGTCCGTCGTGACGGAAGTGCAGGACGGACCGTCGTAGGCACGACGGACCGTCACAGGTTGCGTAATCCCAGTCTGGGTCAAATTTCTGGGTAAGTTTTAAAGGGGAGTTTTGGACTATTCTTGCTATAATTATAAATTTTAGTGGGTCAATGTTAATAACTCAAATCCTTGGGGGTGTAAAGGAGATGACCTTGAGTTATTTAGTGGGTGGTTTCCTCATCTTTCATACCTAATTATATGCCAAATTGGGGAAAAGAGAGAGAGTTTGGGAGAAGAAAAAATAGAGAGAACAAGGAGAAGAGAGGAACGATCTATAGAGAGAGACAACCAAGAGGAACCAAGAAGCTTGAGAGATTGCTTGTTTGATCAAGGATCCTTGGTGAAGGTAGGTTATGGTTGATACTATTTGTAGTAAACTCTTAATAGTGAATGATATGTATTGGTAGTATTGTAAACCCTTCTATATGCTTAATCTTATGCTTTCATGAATGTGATTATGTGTTTGTGATAAAATAAGCTTAATGAAGCTTTGAACCCAAAATCTTGAAGAAAACCCTAATTCACCTTGTTATTGATGATGCCTTGGTATAAAAGAAGGCTTGATGAACTAAAGTAATGAGATTGGTGATGCCTTGGTATAAAAGAAGGCTTGATGAATTGTTAGAATTAGGGGATCGGAGTGTCACGTTCCGACACATAGTATTAGTGGGTCGGGTGTCACGAACCGACACATAGAATTAGGGGATCGGAGTGTCACGTTCCGACACATAGAATTAGGGGATCGGCGTGTCACGTTCCGACACATAGTATTAGTGGATCGGGTGTCACGAACCGACACGTAGAATTAGGGGATCGGAGTGTCACGTTCCGACACATAGTATTAGTGGGTCGGGTGTCACGAACCGACACATAGAATTAGGGGATCGGAGTGTCACGTTCCGACACATAGAATTAGGGGATCGGCGTGTCACGTTCCGACACATAGTATTAGTGGATCGGGTGTCACGAACCGACACGTAGAATTAGGGGATCGGAGTGTCACGTTCCGACACATAGTATTAGGGGATCGGGTGTCACGAACCGACACGTAGAATTAGGGGATCGGAGTGTCAC